>ONZK01000977.1:36360-48393 GCA_900322385.1 Pharnaceum exiguum | reverse complement strand
GATCTATTAATATTTACAAGAGGAGATTGCCCTTCTGTGCTTTGTGCTCTTGATGTTCTCAAGCAGTTTGAAAGTATGTCTGGTTTGGCTATTAACTCTAGCAAATCTGACATCTATCTTGGTGGAGTGACTCAAGCAGTTCAGCAGCAAATTATAGCAAGCTCGGGGTTTTCTTTATGTGCTTTGCCATTAAAATACCTTGGCCAGCCACTCAACTCAAAGAAGCTTAATGTTGCTTTGTTTCAGCCACTGTTGGACAAAATTCGTGCTCTCACCCATCATTGGGCAAATTCTCTCATCTCATATGGTAGTAGAACACAATTACTCAATTCTACTATCTTTGGTATTGTGAACTTTTGGTGTTGTGGTTTACTGCTTCCTGTTGGGGTTATTGATGAAATTAACAAACTCCAAAGAAATTTCTTTTGGGGGCATGTTAATGATGGTAGGAGAATGACACTTCTGAGCTGGAATCAAATTAGCAAAGTCAAGAAAAATGGTGGTATGGGCATTAAGGAGATTCTAAGTTGGAATCAGTCCCAAATGCTCAAGATTTTTCTGAGAATTCAATTGAACCACCAATTTGTTTTGGCTCAATGGATTCACAAATACTACCTTAAGACTAATGATGTTTGGTCTGTGGCTATAGAATCTAATGCGTCGTGGATATGGAGAAGCATTTTGCATACAAGAGATTTGTTGATAGTGAGAGCTTGCTCTATCAACAATGCAAAGGCCAAGCTAGCTGAGTGGACAACAAATGGAGTTTTTCAAGCAGGGCAAGCTTATGAATTTCTCTGTGGTGATCTTGTGAAATGTTATTGGAGAAAGACTGTATGGGACTCAATTGTTGTTTTCAGACAGAGTGTAACTATGGTCTTGGCAGTGCAAAATTGCCTTCTTACTTAAGACAACATCCAGCGTACAGGGGTGTATATTGCTACTCGATGCAGCCTGTGTGAAAACAGTTGTGAATCTGCTGGCCATTTGTTCTTCTGCTGCAACTACTCTAAGTCTGTCTGGGGATCGATCAAATACAGGGCAAAAATCAAGACTACCAGAGTTTATTCGCTTGCAACTGAGCTGAGATGGCAAAATAGATGGAATAAAGGGAAGCAATGGACTAAAAAGCTTGCTCGATTGTATCTTGCTACCACAGTGCATTGTCTTTGGTTGGAATGAAATAACAGGATTTTTGGTGAAAGAAAGAAGCCTTCTGAAGTGCTGATATTGGAGATCAAGCAGATAATTAAGGGTAGAATGTTTTTTATTTTTCGTAATACCCCGGTTTTGCATTGCATAGATAAACATTTAGGGGATTAAATTAGTTGTTAATTTCTTCTCCTCTTGTATTCAACTGTGGAAGTTTTCCGGGTTTTGAGATTCACGCTCTAGTGGGGAATGGTTTTTGTTAATAAAATTTTAACCATTTTCCAAAAAAAAAAAATGGGGAAAAAGAGGAGGGTAAGATTGAATAATTAAAAACTATATAGGGATAAAAAGAAATACATTTTGGTGGAAAATTCATATTGGTGGTGTCTAGTATATTTTAGAGTAATTTAGGTGGTTTGTTATAAAAAAAATTAACTTATCTAGGTGTTTTCTTAAAAAACTAGATTTTGTCTAAGTGGTTTGTTAAAAAATCAACTTTTTTAGGTGATTTCTTAAAAAATTAGAACTTTTATAGGTGGTTTGTTAAAAAAAAAACTCACTTTTCTTGATGGTTTGTTAAAAAACTAGAACTTTTTTAGGTGGTTTGTTAAAAAACCAACAATTTTAGGTGGTTTCTTAAAAAATTTAAACTTTTTTAGGTGGTTAAATCCAAAAAACCCTAGTTCTTAAGCCATGGATCTGTTCGAGAAACAAACCATAAATGACCATTCCAAGCATCCTCATACGCAATGGGCAATGCGATTTCGAGGAAAAGACGATAATCAATGGAGAGGGCCACGACATTTCTTTTTTTTTTTTTTGGTAAATAAGAAATTATATTACCAATACGCAACAAACGTTTTTACAACCTAACATACAAGCTAAATAACTCTCGCTCTACGTCATTACATTTCCAATCATAGATTAAAAACAACTACTTATAACGCTTCTAACCAATCTCGATCACATTGTCTAACTTTCTTACTAATAATACTTTGTATTCTACTCTTCACTTCATATCTGACTTTCTTGAACAAAAATTCAGGTCTCTGCACTCTATGCTCCCAGATAGCTTCATTTCTGCTTAGCCATATGTGATACATAAGCGCATTACAAACAGCATAGATTACTTGTTTCTGAAAATGGCTTCTCCTGCTCCTGTCAATCTTCGTCCATATCTGCTCAAACCCCTTCAGACTTGTTCTTACATGTAGCCAGTTCAAAATCAAACATAAACATCTTGAGCTATACAAACATTCAAAGAATAAATGCCTACAGCTTTCTCCTTCTACTGCACAGAGGGGACATACATCATCAACACAGACACCCCATTGTTTAAGCCTATCTCTCGTTTTCAGCCTTCTCAACACAACAATCCAAGTGATGAATTGATGCTTTGGTTGGGACAATCTATTCCAGACATATCTGTTCCATCTCACCTTATCATAGCTTGGTATAAGCCATTTATAACCATTAGCTATTGAGTAGCTACCATCAGCTTGAGCAGTCCACCGAGCACCCACATACCCATTTTTCAGTCTATCTTTACATTTGCAAATCATTCTCCATGTCCAGCTAGCCTAATTACCTGCTTTATAATCCCACCAGTTCTGATCCTGCAAATAAACTTGGTGTACCCACTTAACCCATAGCAAATCTGCTTTGTTAGCAACCCACCAAACATATTTCCCAACAGCAGCCATATTCCAAAGTACACAATTCCTAATACCCAATCCACCACATGCCTTTGGTCTACAAATAAATTCCCACGAGACAGGAGGAACTCTGTTAAACACAGCTTTTCCATCCCATAGAAAATTCTTGCAGACATCTGTAACTCTTTTTACAACAGCTTTTGGCAGCAGAAAAATTGAAGCCCAATAACCATGGAGTGATAGCAAAACAGCATTAATCAATTGAACTCTCCCAGCATACGAAAGATGTTTTATCCCCCAACATCTAATCTTACTGATAATTTTTTCAATCAAGGTCTCACATTCAGCTCCACTGAGTTTCCTTGTTGCTATAGGCACTCCCAAATATTTGAATGGGAGTTTCCCCACTTCAAATCCAGAAGCATCAGACAGATTTTTCACCACATCATCTCTCATATTACAACAATACATAGTTGTTTTATTAGAATTAGCTTTCAAACCTGAAGCTTCAGCAAAAGTAGCTAAAGCTTTCATTAACAGCATGACTGATCTATAATCACCCTTACTAAACATCAAAAGATCATCAGCAAAACAAAGATGATTTAATTTTAAAGTATTACACTTTGAGTAAAATTTAAACTCTTCCATGCCACCAATATAACTCATCAATCTTGATAGATACTCCATGCAAATCACAAAAAGTAAGGGGGAGAGTGGATCACCTTGTCTCAATCCTCTCTTTCCCGGGAAAAAACCATGAAGACTACCATTAATCACCACAGAATAAAAAGGAGAAACCACACATTTCATGATCCAATTGATAAATCTCATTGGGAAGTGTAATGAATTCAACATATCTTCAAGAAAACTCCACTCAACTGAATCATATGCCTTTCTCAAATCAACCTTGATTAAGCATCTAGGGGATGAATTGTTCCTAGCATAAAGACTTATTAAATCTTGACACATTAGAACATTCTGAGCAATACTCCTTCCTTTCACAAAAGCCCCTTGGCAGTCATTAATAATCTTAGGTAACACACATTTCAGTCTCATACACAAAAGTTTTGAAATGCATTTGTATAGCACAGAACAACAAGAGATAGGTCTATACTCAGTGACTGATGTAGGATGCATACCTTTAGGAATAAGGGAGATTGCAGTAGTATTAATCTGCTTCAACAATTTACCACTTTCAAAAAAGTCAAGTACAGCAGCAGTAACTTCCTCTCCTACAATATCCCACGCATCTTTGAAAAACTGGGAGCTATACCCATCAGGGCCTGGAGCTTTGTCTCCCTCTATTGAAAACATTGTTGTTTTCACCTCTGCAGCAGTAAATGGTGAACACAACAGAGTTTGCATTTCTATGGACAGAACAGGACCTTGCCCAATAACACTTCTCTGCACTTTGGTTACTGGTAATGATGAACCCAATAAACTCTTGTAATACTTCACAAAGGTTTCATTTATATCATCTGGTTGATTCAAAGTTCTTCCAGCATCATCTTGAACAGCATAAATGGAATTCATTTGCCTTCTCATTCTAATAGCATTATAAAAGAAAGCTGAATTTGAATCTGCTGCAGCTAACCAGTGCATTTTACTTTTTTGCTTCAAGAAACTCACCCTGGCAGCATTAACTAATCTCAGTTCAGCAGCAGTTTTGAGTTCTATGTCAATCAACTCACAATCAGAAGTATTCATTTGAAGTTGCCTTTGAATGTCCTGAAGCTTGAGAGCAATTTCTTTAGCAGTTTTATCAATATCTCCCCAGCCTCTCTTGTTGAACTCTTTAAACACTTTCTTCAATCTTTTCAACTTTTGACACACTCTATACATTGGAACTCCACTCACATGCTCCTTCCAACTTTTCTGCACCTCTATTTCAAAATCTGGCCATTTACTCCACATATTAAAGTACTTAAAAGGTTTTGGTCCAATGTCCATATTTGCAATCAATGTAATTACAACAGGACAATGGTCAAACAACCCTTCTGGAAAGAAATGAACCATAGTATCAGGCCACATATCATACCATTCGGCATTAGACATCACCCTATCTATCTTGCTGTACACTCTTCTATCACCATTTTGCTTATTTGTCCATGTAAAGAAAGATCCAGAAGATTTGAGATCAACCAAAGAACAGGTAGCTACACAATCTTCGAATTTGGCAACCTCCATATTACTCACACTTCTCCCTACTCTCTCATTTGAAAACAAGACATTGTTGAAATCACCACACACCAACCAAGGGAGCTTGTTCCTAGCAGCAATATCACATAATGCTTTCCACAATGGCACCCTCTCAACATCATCATTGAATCCATACACAAAAGTAAAAGTAAAACACAGGTTAAAACCCTTATGTATCACTTCACAATGTATATGTTGAGCAGACATTTCTAGTACATTGACATCAAACACATCAGGCTTCCACATTACCCATATTCTCCCATTATAATGAAAACTATTATTAGCAGTTATACTCCAATCACTAAAACTACTAACAACATTACCAAAACTATTATTTTTTACCCTAGTTTCTAAGAGACCAACTAAACCAATTTGATTTAAATGCAGAAATTTTTTAACATTTCCTTGCTTATTGGGATGGTTTAGGCCTCTTACATTCCAGCAACTAATTTGATTCATTTATAGGGAGATTGGTGTTATTACTCCCCACAACATCACTATTTAGAACAACACCAATTCCAGTTGGAACATTTTTCTCTACTACGTTTGAAACAGGTTGTTTGTCAAGTGACATACCTGTTGATGTAGTATCATGTGCAGCTAAGCCAACATCTTCCTGCAACTGGGCAAAACCATTGGTAACATGTATCTCTGTACCTCGAGTATCAGCAGTCACATGTTGATTCCTTCTATAAATTCCTCCTCTCCCTGGAAACCTTCTAAAACCCTCTTGATCAAATCTATTTCTGTTAAATACCCTTTGTGGATTAGGTATATTAACATTCTCCTTAGATTTGTCAGCTTCTCTAACCACTCCTTCATCTCCTTCAGGTACAAATCCATTACCCACATCTATCTTTTTCCTGCAAATACTACTGTCATGACCGTAACCCAAACAAGAAGTGCATTGTATTGGTTTCCATTCAAGAATAACTTTTTGTTTAATAACAGCACCCATTTCATCTTTGAACTCCACCCACTCTGGTATCACTTTATCAATTGGAAATTCCACCATCACACGAGCATACTGCATCATATCACGATTCTCAGTTGCTCTATCAGTTTTAATAGGTTTCCCTACTAAACTTGCAATCTTCATTAACGATTTCCCCCAAAACTTCGGGTCAAGACGAGGCAATTGAATCCATGTGGGAATACAACATACCTTATCAGCTTTCAAATCAATCCCAGGTGACCATGGTTTCATTATGACTGGTTTACGATCAAACGTTTGCATTCCCATTTCCAACGCTTTATCTCTTCCTTCCAAAGCATGAAAACGCACCATATAAACTCCTTTAGGTAACACAGTGATTTTATCAAGTCCAAATTTCCCCCAGATTCTTTTGAAATAACCTTCCATAACATTTAAAGGCGGATATGCCCCTAAAACATAAGCAACAATAGCAGTTTCCCAATACGCAATTTCATCGCACACATCTTCCTTATTGAGTTCAAGCATACCATTGTTACTATCATGCATCTCAATCTCAGGGTTAACACCATGCCCAACAGCATTTGTAAACAAGGCTCGCCATGGAGTTTGTTGTTGTGAACCCTTATCCAAGCTATTACTCGCATCTTTTTCACTTTCATCTGCCCATGAAGCCGGAGTACTACTCTCATTCTGAACCACATCCTTCAAAATACCAACTGGGGATAGCACTGTTTCAACATGTTCCTGACTATTTGGGTTACCAGATGTATTTGATGGAGAATCAAACACTATTGATGTAACCCCTTGCACTGCTGCTACCGACCTCTCTTTTCTCGCATCCGCTGTTTGAGGAACACCTCTATTCGATTGATTATGAGCCGATTGATGATTCTGTTGCCTGTTTCCACTATTACCACCATTAAATCCTCTTCCCCGACCTCTCCCCCGTTTTGCCATAGCCCCTATAGATTAAATCTAAGGAACCAGAGAAGAAATCGTGAAAAATATTTAATTTTTGGAGCTTTCTCTCTCTAGGGTTTCTCTCTCTAGACTCTCATTGCCCATTAAAGAGCATTTTGTGCACCTTTTGGCCACGACATTTCCTAAGAAAAACAATTGTAATAATAATAATAATCAGATGTGGCTTAGGCGTGGTGCGATTGGTCAGCTCGCAAAGGGTCACAGTTATTGAAAGGGCCTCAAAAATGATACCAGTTTTATGAATTTGTCATGATAAACTTATTTGTTGTCCGTAAAACTAAAACGAATAAGGGCCTACCTACTGCACATATATGACACATATACCGCGCGCACATATACTACATAGGGCCTCGATAAATTCTAAGCCGCCACTAATAATAATACACCAAAAACGAATTCATGTAGCAAGCTGTAGATCATCATCATGATTTCTCATGATTCATGAAAGATAGACCCCCCACCCACCCAATATTTAAAAGACGTCATATGTATGATCGATTGTAAACAAAAAGCGTCAAATTGAACTAAATAGTTGGTCTCATCGGTCATCATCTACGTCTAGGTAAAGTTTTTAGATGACGTTGTTCTATTAATTCATCATAGTCAAAAGCAATTAGAAAGCGGTAGAAACCAAACAAAAAAATCGCACACCAAAAACAAAAGTCTTTCGAAATACCTTGTGAGGTAACTTTGTTCAAGAAGTGTTGAACATCAATCGAGAAAGCTGACCCGATACAAAACCCACCACCATGAAAATAAATCAAAATAGGGAGCTTTTCAAAAGAGGGGAGAATGCTTTTGATGAACATGTGTGTCACCCCATTTCTACGGTCGTCCACTACGACATCCCTCGATATCACTCCGGTTAGACGGTCTAGGGTATGTTGTGGCGGTACCGGACTTTGTGGCAAGGGGATATGAGGTGCTCTCATAATACTCCCATTTTTTTAAATGACGATGAACGGCCAATCATATTCTTGAAATTGGTCGCTGGTAACACTACTAGTCCCCCTCGAGAGAAAGAATAAGGAACTGATCAATGCCATTAAAATTTCAATGTTGATAGCCATGATGAAAAATGTGGTTGGCCGAGAATTTTCTTTTAGTGGGCAATGCTATATATAACGAGGAGACTTTTAAAGTGTCGTTTGTACATCACACATACACACACTTCACCTTATATAGGAAAGTGTAAAGAGTAGAATTACAAATAAAACACTAATAACCTTTTTTGGAAGTGATGGAGGGAAGAGAAGGAAATTAAGGAGAAGGGAAGAAAATGAGAGGAAATGGATGGGAAATTATTTTTTACTTGCTAGTTACTAGCATGAGAGGGGGATGGAAGGAAAGGGAAGGGAGAAGAAATAATCACTTTATGATGTTTATAAAATTTATAAAGGGAGGAGGGGGAGTATTAGTAAAGAGTTTACCCCGTCCATTTGGTTAAGTAAATTTTTTTAGACTTGATTGTTGTTGTTGTTGTTCTTTGAAGCAGGAAAGCAGGACCTGAATTCTTTTACCTCATTTCACTTCCCTTCCCCTCCATTCCCCTTTCATTTTTAATTCCACATAAAATAAAATCTTTCACCTTTATTTCCCTCCCCTTCCTTCCATTCCCCCTCATTTCAAACATGCTGTAAAGAAGGGAGTAAAGATCATCTTCAGTTGAGAAAATAACTACCTCTGTTGGAATTTTTACCAGGGGTTTTGTGGGATTCAAAAATATAAATAAAAAGAAAAAGAAACATATAATAACACAAAATGAGAAAATGATATCTCATGTGACTGGAAAGGATAGATCCAATGTGCTAAAGAAGGGGGGATTAAAAAGAGAAAAAAACCTCCAATAGGCCAAGGAAAACAATAAAATTTTATTTAATATTAGGTACACCTTTACACCGGGTGCTTTTATATAGTATTACAACAAATTCTATTAGTAATCTTTTAAATACCATTCATGAGTACCTTTATTAATAATCATAATTTTATTCAGTTTATCAAACACTTGTTGATAGAATTTTCACAAAAAATCAATAAGCAACAATTTCTTTTCCTTTCCTTTTTTTTGTTGGTTCACCTTCATCAAATTAATTCATTTTCTATCAGTTGGATTCATACAAAGAACACAAGAACTTTCTAATGACTTTTTTATTTATACTATAGTAACTAAGTAGAGAAGAAAAATTAATTATGTCCATCTTTGGTTTTATGTGATTATGAACTATAGTGAAATGGCTCACAAAATCTTCCAATACTTCTTATTTTAAATGAAGTTGCGAGAAGTCAATATTTTAATGTAGCAATGCATTCAGGGTCAATAATCTCATAAACAGACGCCGTGTTTCCCTAAAAAAGGTTAAGACTGCATGCGTACATCCTAACCCCCGACCCTTCATTAAATGGGGATTACAATCGGTTGTTGTTGTATTAGTTTTGTCCAAGATTTGATCGTTTCCGTTGATCATTATATGTTCTCTATTCATGCAACAGTTTTATTAAACTTAGATTATTTTTTTATCGGTATATAATTTATAGTATGTCAATATACTTCGTACAGGTACTCTTAAGCTTCCATCTAAGCACGTGGATAAGAACTAGATGATATACTGTTCGTTATAGTGTTCATAGATGATATACTGATTTATTTGAAGAATAAGGAGGAACATGAACAATATCTTCGATTTGTGCTAGAAATTTTGAGAGATCACAAGTGGTATGCAAAACTTTCGAAGTGTGAGTTTTGACTGGAAGAAGTAGCATTCTTAGGACATGTAATCACTAAGCATGGAGTTTCAGTTGATTCAGCGAAGATTTCGGCAGTAACTGATTGCCACAACCGAAGAATGTGACGAAAGTGCGCAGTTTCCCAGGATTGGCAAGATACTACTGAAGATTCGTGAAAGACTTTTCTAGAATAACAAGACCATTGACAAATTTGATGAAGAAAACTACAAAATTCTATTGGTGTGAAAAGCGTGAAAACGCTTTTCAAGAGTTAAAGAATAGGCTCACTTCTGCACCAATATTGACCTTACCTGAAGGAACTGAAGGACTTAAGGTATATAGTGACGCATCCAAGATGGGATTAGGATGTTTTTTGATGCAAAACAAGAAAGTGGTAGCTTATGCGTCTAGACAGCTCAAGACGTATGAAGTCAACTACCTGACTCATGATTTAGAGTTAGCCGCAGTAGTATTTGCTTTGAATATATGCAGGCACTATCTGTATGGAGTAACCTACAAGATTTATACCGATCACAAGAGCCTTAAGTATATCTTTACGTAGAAAGATTTGAACATGAGACAAAGAAGATGGTTAGAACTTATCAAGGATTACGATTTGGAAGTGCAATATCATGAGGAAAGGCTAATGTGGTAGTCGAAGCCCTTAGTCGTAAATCGAGTCACACATTGAACGATGCTGTGAGGATTTCCGAAGAAATCTGCAAAGAATTGTAGGAAATGGGTATTGAATTATTTCCCCGAGGTAGAACCCCGTAGCTACACTTAATGCCATAAGTGTAGGACTGAATTTAAAGGATGAAATTCAACAAGCACAAGACAGTGATGAAGATCTGAAGAAAATTCAGACTCGTGTAGTTGTGTACACGAAGGGAAAAAACCAGACTTTTATGTGCTCAAAGATGGAACATTAATGTATAAGAATAGGATCTGTGTACCGAATAATGATGATCTTAAGAAGAAGATTATACGCGAAGCACAGAGTACGCCTTAAGATGTATAAGGATTTGAAACAATTTTTCTGGTGGAAAGGCATGAAGTGTGAAGTATCTGAATGTGTTGCAAGATGCATGACATGTCATAAGGTCAAACTTGATCTTAGAAAACCAGCCAGTAATCTACAGCCATTGAACATTCCTGAATGGAAATGAGAGTGTATTTCTATGTATTTTGTGTTTAGTTTACCGAAGACATCGAATGGAAATGATGGAATTTTGGTTATAGTAGACCGTCTCACTAAGACTGTTAGGTTTATTGCGATGAAACAAAAATAAAGTAAGACACAGTTAGCCGAAGCTTATGTGAAGAACATCATTTGATTGGATGGTGTACCGAAGGATATCATTTCATAGAAACACCCGATTATTATCTAACTTTTGGGAGAAGTTATAAGAAGCTTTTGGTACTGAGTTGAAGTTTAGTACTGCTTTTCACCATACTACTGATGGACAGACAGAAAGAACGATTCAAACCTTAGAGGACATTCTTAGAGCTAGTGTATTGCAATTCCTTGGATCTTGGGAGAGTATGTTACCTTTAGTTGAGTTCTCTTACAACAACAGTTTTCATAATTCTGTACAAATGGCACCGTGCAAAGCATTGTATGAACGTAAGTGTAGAACACCGTTGTGACCAATTTTACAGTCGCTGGAATAGGTCCCGATATGATTCAAGAATCTTTGGAAAAGATTAACTTTATCCAAGGAAGCAAGGATAAAAACTGCTCAAGAACGTTACGAAAGGAACGCAAATAACCGAAGAAGAGATGATCTATTTACGTTAGAAGACTCAACATTTTTTAAAGTATCACCAATGAGAGGTGTTACTAGATTTGGGAAGAAGTATAAATTGGGTCAAAAGTACGTTGGACCGTGCAAGATTTTGAGTAATATAGGCGAAGTAGCTTATAAGTTAGATCTCCCAACTAGCTTAGAGAAGGTTCATAATGTGTTTCATATTTCACAATTGAGACACTATGTACCTGACCCTGATCATGTGATGGACCTCTAAGTGATAGAGATTGACGAGAATCTGACGTATAAGGACAAGCCGGTTAAGATTTTGGACAAGGAAGTCCCTCAGACTAGGAAAGGATCGTATACTAGATATAAGGTGTTGTGGCGAGATTCGAAAAGTGAATTGATGTCATGGGAAAATGTAGACAAGATCAAAAAAGATTACCCGTCCCTACTTACTCAAGGTATGTTAAGTTTTGGGACGAAACTTCTTTTAAGGAGGGTAGAGCGTGTACTAAATGAGTCAAAAGAGTAAGTTAGAATAACCAACGACCCTCAGGGTTGCACATGTTGATGCTTGAGTCGCGTATCATTTGGTTTGTACATTGCATATGCTCACATTTTGCCAAAA
>ONZK01000977.1:24091-35596 GCA_900322385.1 Pharnaceum exiguum | reverse complement strand
TTAGTTTGAATAAATATTTACTATGTTGGTTTGAATGATTTGTAGACGATACTCCTTGTGACGATGAACCATTTGCCTAGTGTGTGTTTGATTGAGCTTAGATTGTATACTAAGCTTAGAATTGAGATAATTCATATTACCTATACTTTACTTTGATTGTTATTTGTTAAGAATCCCTCGTATAGTGTTGGGTGGTCGGGGGCCACAAATAAAATCACTACTAACTAAACTGTAGCCTAGGTAAGTAGAGGTCGATCCCACGAAGACAAGTGTTTGATAATTTGAGTCGAAACTAACTAAACTAAGCTAATTTGGGACAACTAAACTAAAACTAACCTAAACATTCTAGTCAACCCCCATTGTGTCACTTAATGAAAATTAAATAGTATTGGTCTGAAATCGAAGTGAACCTTAATAGAAATTTGTATGAAAAAACTAAATAATAAAGTGAATAAAACATGAGGAACAACTTGAGAAACAACTAGTGGAGCAAGGAAAATAAATTAAAACTAAACTAAGTTGAAGCATATAAGCCAAACTAAACTACGAAATGGAAAGAACAACTATACTAATGAACATGCAAAACAATGAACTGAAATAAATTTCAGAAATTAAACTAAAAACGTTGACCGGTGAATTATAAACTGTAATTGAATTTGAGAAAACAATAAAGCCTTAAATCTAAACTAAAACTACACTAAACTAAGCTAATTAGGGCATACCCCTCTTATTATACTAGCTTGTGCTGATGTGGTAACAATGGAAGATTCAGAAAGTAATGGAAGATAGGAAAGTTGAGAGTGAGGGACAGAAAGAACGATAACGAAAAAGATACTGGGTTTCGTTTTTATTTTTGTTCCCTTAATTTTCCCTTTTCTTCTAGTTTTCATCTCCTCACGGGCATCTTGCCTTCTTTTGATTTTTCTTTGTTCTTTTTTCTTTTCTTCCATTTCTTTAGCCTTCGTGGCTTGGCTTGGTGTTGTTTTTTTTATACTTTTCTTGCTCTTGATTTGGAGCTTTGTACATCACGTGAACAGCATAGTGTAGCAAGGAACTTTTATTTCTAAAACTCGTAACAATCTCCAATTAGGCTCCTTTCCAATTTAACGTAACAGCATTGGTGTGCCAACTTCAGCTGCAAATTAGTATATGTTGCCGACCTTATCTCGCTAAACTCCAGACACGAAAGTTATAGAGGATACTCCCAGATTTTCAAGGAACTTTGAATCAGCTTCATCCGACACCAAACGAAGGAGATATGGTCTCGGCAAGATGAGTCGACGAAACTGTACAATTTTTCAGTTTAAACTCGAAACTGAACCGAACTTCTCCGAATGTACCTAAAATATAAACTTAACTTAATAAGACCATTTAGGGACATATTATTACGAAAATATCCAAAAATAATAAATGAAAATATACACAATTAAACATTCATCATATGGCATGTTTAGAATGGCTAGGTGGACTAGAGAACTTGCATGATGAACTGTAGGTTAGATGACGGGTCGAAACCCCGCAATTTGGTTATGCCAGCTTTGGTTGTCACCGGCTATATGATTATGTGACGAGACTACAACGTGATATTTATGTTGCATGTTGTATTTATGTCATTACTGACTATTGTTAATTACTCGTTGTATGATATGTTTATATCATTGTAAAGATTATTGGTTATCATATCGTTAAGAGGATATTTTTGATGGGTATTATTATGCCGTTTTTGGCTTTGGAACCAATTTTGATATTGGTAATGGATTGTTTAATTACGAATAGACAAGGTTCTGACCTGCGTTCATGTTTTATTAAATTGGAATTATTATGGTTGTGCTTTATTGTTAGTTGAACCCATTTTTCTAACTTGTAAACAACGTAAACTGTAAGGATTGTATAATCTTGTCTGCAGGCCCCGGCCCTGTGATTGGCCACATAGGGTGTTTCCTTCCTGCAGATTTAAGAAACCATTTGGCAAATTGCCCGTTTGGGTTTTCTGTTTTGCCTGTTAGTGCCTTGTCGCTTCTATTGTTAGGGGATCCATCGTGGAATGGCATGACCGTAGGAGGTATGATCATACTTAGACTTGTTTGGTGGATTGCTAGCTTGAGAGGCGTTACCATAGACATTCTCGACCATTTGTTGCCATTAACGTTTGCTTTCCAAACTTAACCCTTGATGGACTTATGTCCTAAAATGATTAAAGAACATTTATTTATGTATTCCGCTGCTTAGTTGATACTTTGATATGTTAGATACTTATATGATTATCCATAAGTGTACCTATATGGCGTGAAGCATGTTATATGGTTTACAATTTTCGCATGCTTGTAAAAGACCAATAGGTGTGTGCTTGTGGTAGGGTATAGTTAATTATGGGTTATTGAGTTGTCAAACTCACCCCATTGTTGTTGACAGATTTACAGGTGAAGTTCTACTTATTCACACGTGTGATTGTGGAGAAGACGACTATTGATCACGAACATTTTGATGTGTGAAAACCTTGAGGGTTAACTCACAATTTAAGGGAACTAGGTGTCTGACAGGGAACAGGGTAAAAACGAACAAAGAACAATATTTTTGGGTGTTTGAATTTATTTTGCAGCGGAAATTAAAAGAAACGAAAATAAAAGATATAGATCTTCTCTATGAATCCTTAAGACTAAGTCACCGGTAAATAAAGAAGAAACCACTCAACTCTAAGGCAAAGCCACCAAGAATTAAGATTTCCTTTGGTTAGCAACCACCAACAACTAAACACAAAGTTTGAGCTGAACTTTTTATTATTATTAATCAATGTATGCCTTTGAATACAACCATATGCTCTCTTTATATAGTAGAATACTCCTAATGCAACAAGGAAAAGAAATAAAAACCTAGCCGATATGGAAAACGAAAAGAAAACGAGTTCCTACGGAATATGGAAACTAATAGCCAATTGAGGGGAACCGACTAAGGGGAATTACCTATCAAAATCCTTGAGGAACAAGGAAACTACTTTCCTAAACTAGGCATATTGCCTTTATTCGAGTTATACGAAATAAATAATTAAAGAAAATATCTAATTAACTTCCTAACTTCTCCTCCAAGTAAATAAGACAGCAACTTCCCTGAGGATCTTTTCCAAAGCATGCACTTAAGGAATACGTGCATATGAGCAGTTCATTCATGTCAAAGTTAGTTTCCCGAGTTGATGAATGTGAGGTAGTTCCTCCTAGGGTAGTTCCTGGTGTATCTGCTCCCGCATCACATTTGTAATACTTGTTTAGACCATTTTAGTTGTTTGGGATTTATGAACCTTGTTGTTATTAGTATTTGTTTTCAATAATCTACTTAGCATATCTCTAATCATATGGTTATTATGTTAGAATTGTATGATTAGACTTATGTTGCAGAAACACCTGTTTGGGATCTCTGGGGTAGAAGCCAAAGGTTCTACTATATTTATATTCATTTCTATAATCATTTCGTATGTTTTATTATTGTTTTAATCATGGTACCTTTCGGGGTGTTACAGCGATCGAGTTATGACTCATTCAATCCGGGTTCACCGTTTTCGTGTTGTTCGGTGTGGGTTCGCCATTTTTGGGATGTCAAAATTCGAAATTTGTTTGATCCAACTTTGTTTATTGTCATATGTTATTTTTTTACTAATATTCTTCTGAATTTTAAACAAAATATATACATAAAAATATTTTTTTTTAATATATTATACTGTTCTAACTCGTGAATGTACTCCGTACTTTCATTTTTTTTTAAGTAAATGTGTCATTTCCATCGAGTCCAAGTTTGACAAAAATATACTTGGATTTTCGGGTTCGATATGTTTGATACAGTCTTATGCAGTAAATCGATTTGACGATAAGGATTGATGGATCAAATATAGGAAGCTTATGTTATACATCTTGTATAAGAAAAACAGTGGCGATGTAATCATGAACGTGAAAGATATATATTTAATTTATGTCTGTCACTACTTACTTCACAAACACCAAAGATTTGAAGAACACATCTTAAAAAAATTTATCTTAGCTTTCAATTATAAATAATGTTTTTATGGTAATGTTATATGTGTTTACAAGATATAATATGGATTTACTTTCATTAAAATTTATCTTCTCAAATTATTATTACCTCGAAGACAGACAACTTGGGAAAAAAATATTTTGCAAAATATCAATAATTATGACATATGAATACTCATTTTAATTCAGTTCAACCAATTATAAATTTATACAGATAAATTACAAATTTTATTTTAAATATCATTAAAGAGTAAAATGGAATTATGTACAATCTACTAAATCAATTGCAAGATTTTTTTTCAAAATAAACTACATCACACCTGTGCATCGCACTGATCTTTAACTAGTTAATTAACAAGTCTTGCATCAGTTTAATGAGATATCATCATGTCCTTCAATTTTTTAATTTACTAAGGTAGTTACTCCACATTATTTCCCAAGTTTTTCTTTTCATAAAACTGTAGTCACGGACTCACGAATAGTTTTTTTGATAAAAACTTCAACATGTCAGGTTAATTGATTGATAAAATAATTAGCACATTCAATACAAACCAGATGAAGAAAAGATCAAGAAAAACTAGTGGTGTTTTGGTGTCCTCTAATTTTTTGTTATCGAACTTCAACATGTGAAGTTAATTTAGTAATAAAATAATTAGCGTATTCATAATAAATCAGATGGGTCCAGTGCCTATTAATTTGAAAGAATTATCTCATCTTTCAACTTTAGGTTATTATAGACTATAGCAAATGACTATGAAAACCTTTAAATACTTCTTATTTTTGGTGAATTTTTTGAAAAGTCAATACTTCAATGCATCAATTGGTCAATATCGGAATCAACCTCTCTATTTTCTTAAACTGGTATAAGGGTGCGTACATCATGACCCGTGCACCCCCATTGAATGGGGTTTTACAGTTGGTTGTTTTTGTCGTAATATAAAACAGATCAAGAAAAATCGGTTTGAAGAAATATGAAATCACTTGCGCTTTGTAATCCCATCATAGTGTACCATCTTGTGTACAACTTCAATATGGGTTAATGCATGTATTTAAATTAAAATATGAAGTCACTTGCGCTGCGTTCGAGATTAAGTACGTGGTGAACCCTTAGGACACCAAAGTCTGTTTGAAGAAAAAATCAGGTCAAATACTTCGGTATATATTCCAAGTTACAAGACTTCCAACCAATACCTATCTGCAAATTATAAATTACCGAAATGGCTTGCAAATAATGTAATCTTGCTTCCGAAAGAAAAAGAAGCTCTGTGAGGGGTAAAGACTGACGCTAAAGGAAATGCCAATTGGAGCACCTCTTACGCACTATATTTCAGATCCTACTTAATACTTATGCATTACTAGAGCCGCAACATCTATAAACCTCTTCACGAACGAAGGCACTCAGCGGAAACAACTTACTATAGGAAAATATATGAAAACTGCTAGAAACTTTCCACTCCCAGGACTATTTTCCCTCCCAAGAAACCCAAACATTAGAAGACTATACCACAGCAACAGTTGTACGCGTTAAATTGCCAATCAGTGCCGTAGTTAATATTGAAGCTCTTGCAGGCTTGCTCAAGTGATGGTCTAAGGAGGTTGCATTTCCTTGATTTCTTTCACATGTGCTGAACCATTTAGCTTGAACATATTTTTGTTTCCTCCAAGGTCCCATATGCATTTTCTTGTCCTTCATACATTTCTTGGCAGCTGCACATAAAATCTTAATCAATGCACGCAGCCTTTCGACTTTCCCCACAAAAACTTCCGGCAATCTACTGATCAACTGGTTGTAATCGTCGCTCGCCCTCGCCATCTCAAACTCTGCTCTAAAGTTCAACTCAATAATCACCCTTATTTCTCCCTTCTTTGGGTTTGTATTGTCGATCACATCCAAAAATGTATGCTCGCCTGAACAATGAGAATTGTGTAAAAATTAAGATTTGAAGCTTAATGGGATGTACATATATATATTCCTCAGTCCTCACTTGATGGCTTTTGTGAAAATGTGATTAACATATTTACTCTAAGCATCATAAACCAAGGTTATTTATGTCCTGGGTGAAGCTTACTAAAATAATTAAAATTCAGCTAGTTTTTGATACACCGGGTGGATTTATTACCAATAACAAAGGGACTGACTAATGACATTAAAAATGTAACTAATGATATTGTAATGAAAAACACCCGGTGTACCTGTAAAGCTAGCCAATGTACCTAAGAATTGGAGATTAAATCTAACAGAACTGCAGGTAGATAAACAATGATACTCCGAAGTGTGAAGCTTCACCTTATTATGAATTTACTATCAAATGTTAGATATTTGTCCTGTATCAGCCAACTTGACATCATGCTCAAATATTACTTTCTAGAGATCAAGACAAAGTTAGCTAACATCATGCGGACAGTGACATAGATACTGAAAGAACACGCGAACAGCCACATGTTGATAATATATTGCACCTAAAATTGTCCAATACTCCGTATAATCCAGGTTTGTTATAAAGTGAAAGCGCCATCCACCGATCAACATGTGGTTTTTGACAATTGGCGTAGTATATTTGGATATTGATGTGGGGGGTTGAGCCTGATGATCACAGAATACGGCTTTCCTTATTTCAAAATTGTTACATGTTCACCTTGAGACAAAGAAGGTTGCAGATGATGAGACGAAAATTTGCGATCTACTACACTTTCAATATTAATTGTCTGCCTCACTTTGAATGAATATTGATGTACAGCTAGGAGCTAACATGGTCAACAATACTAGCTTAGTCCAGGATAAGGTTAAATTTTAAAAGTGGATGGCCAAAGTCACTCGATTTTGATACTATGATAGACTCCGTAGACTAGTTGCTGTAATTAGTCTTAAGAAATAGTAAAATTTGTCGTAGATGACACAGAGCCAGCTCAGAAAATTAAACTACCAAGTTGCAACAAAATCTACATCCGACCATCAGCCATCCAGGTCATTTTCGAGTAAGCAACATAAAATTCGCTATTCTAAGATCGAGTCTTTACCTGAAGGAACTTCCGGTGAGCTTCTCCACTTGGACCGACACACGGCGCAGTTATATCCGGTGTTCCGGAGCCTACTCGACACCTCTCTCATTAAGCAAAACCGGCAGCTAGTTCCAGTCTCGGCTGCCGCCTTTTTGCATTTGCAATAGTTGATTCCTTCAGCTTCGATATCCTTCAGCGCCTCTTTGGTGGCACTTCTAATTCCTGTCTCCAGAGCAGTTGTTCTAAACAACGTTGCCTGTAATGTTGGATTGCGAAATCGTTAAGTACCAGACTAAATGCCTAACCAGTTCCTCAAAATACTTCATATATATGCCATCGTGAAACGTAAGCTATTAAGCTACACGTCTCTTAATAATTGGTCACAGTTAATGAATTTGCCGTAGTGATGTTAATTAACTGCTCAATAGTATATTGGTATGTTGCGTACATGATCAAACTATGTATGAAACTTCAGCAATTGGATAATGAACTTGCCAGCACAAATTTCCTACAATAATGTTAACCATGTTTTGAAGAAAAAATGTTGATCACCATACACCCTGTAACTTTCAGCGCAAGTTGCTAACTTTTCTCCTCTCTAGCTACACCAAAGTTACAAAGTAACTTAATACATTAAGATTTCAAAGTACAATAATTATACAATAGTCTACGTGTTATACTCTTCTTGAATCTTCACCAAATTCCATAAGAATTCTGATTATATTCTAGAAAAAGTTGGGTACACTAGAAAGGAAAAAATTTTGATGGAAAATGGAAGGAAATTTAAAATTCAACAGACATGAGACGTTGTTACTTTGTTGATTAATTCCCTTTTAAGAACATAACTTAAAGGACACAAATTTACTCAAAACTTTACAGAAAACTCTAAACAGAATGGCATATATAAAAATGACCATGAAATAAAATCAATTTAAAACATACCAGCAAGAGACTATGCTGGCTTTCCCAGAAGCTCTTGTTCTCCTCCAAATTACTCTCCTCGTCCTCTTCATCACCCTCCTCGTCCATAATATCATTACGACCCTCATAATAACCTTCACTACTCGTCGTGCTCTCCACGGACCCCTCTAGAAACCCGAAAACCGAGTCCGACGAGCTCACCGCGAGCTCGTCAGAACACTCTAACTTACTCCCTACAGACCCTTCGTACGTCAACATCCTCCGCTGTGCCACTATCTTCCCCGGAGCACCTGTGATTGCCATGATATTAATTTATTTTTGGTTGTTCCTCTAGGCACAAGAGAAATGTGCCTACACAATTAACTTTCCCACGTGTGATATGAGACGGGAGGTAATATGAGAGACGTACCTATGTCTCTAATAATAATGCAACGTTGGATGATGTTGTGTTTAGCTTGGCTTAACGAAAATGAACTAATATTTCGGGGGGTTTTATATGATGATAGGCGGATAATAGAGGGCCCACAGCCATAAGCCAACGAGTTGCCGCGCATATGCTAGTGTATGGGTATGGGGTGTGGTGGACCAGACAGCTCAGGTCCACGTAAGTCTTTCCCTTAATCATTTTTATCTATTAATTGTGGATATACTCGAATATTCTGATTTTGTTCTTTTTCGTGTATTTATCAACTTATTTTCTTTAATTTAAAAATTAAAAAAGCTCACTCTAGTATATTCGACAATTTTCGCTATGTTCAAGGTAAAGTCATTTACGACTGTAATGTACTTGTGAATATTTTCTTTTTGAAATCCCTGAATATATGATTCGAGGTCAATATAGGTAGCTAATAATCACCATCAGGGATTACTAGTGACCAAGCAAAGGATTATTTTTCAACATTTTTCTATTATCTATGACCCAATCTCATACTCAGTATATGAAATGGGTTCACAAAATTTATTGTGTTGTTTCTATTTTATTATTTATCTTTCATTGTTCAATTCTACACAGTTAAGATTATTTTATAGGGTTCTAAAAAAAAAGACTATTTTATAGGAAAATGAGCAAAAGATTTAAAAATTTAAGATCCATAATCGGGGTAAGGCTGCGTACATCAGACTCCCTTCCTCAGTACCCTCATCTTAGATAGGATTTAAGCTGGGATTGTTATTGTTGTCGTTGTTGTTGTTGTCGTTGTAGATTCATAATCATTTAAAGAAAAGAAAAAGACAAATGGAAATTTATAAAATTTGAATCGAATAATCTGACAGAATTCTTTTTTACTAAATTGAAAACTGGTGAAAATATGTTTTATTTTCCTTTATTGTCTTGTCAAATGTCAAATTTGATTCTTTCTTTTAACTAAACTCAGCTAAATTGAATCGAAATTACAATGAGGGAGGGATTTTTCTTTCCAATTTATTCTAGTTGAAGTGGACTTAATTTTACTCAATTTAGCACTAAACTATTATCATTGTTTTTTTAAAAAAAATGGAAAATTTTATTAAAAATAATACCATCCCTCAAGGAAAGTAGTGTTGAACTCCTCTATGAGAAAATAATGTACTCTATGCTTTGAGTTCCCATCATTCATCAGTTACAAGCTTCTATTACACAACAACTTCTTAACCAGCTTGGCAACCAATGATTCTCAGAAGATGCAAGCATTTCTTTCACACCATATAGCATAGATAGTTGTTGGAATATGTTGGGGACTTTGTCCCACGTCGATACAATGACAAAACATTGAGATGTTTATAACCTAGGGAACCCATCTATCTATTGCGGATTGCTTTTAGGTTAGAAACCCCTTGTGTTGTGGATTTCTCATGTCACATTAAGTACAAAAATAAAAAAAGGAATCAAAAAGGCCTTGTACATGTGTTCATTTCCCTATTTTCCAACTCAATCCAGTTAGAGACATTTAGGTGAGGCGGGGCTTTTAGTTTAATTTCTCACATTTGAGCCCACGCACGTGCGACACCCATAAAAAAGGTATATCCACGCTTCAAGCCCAGAGTGGCCGTCCACGCTTCAAGCCCAGAGTGGTCGGCCCATAGTAACCCTTTGCGTGAACCGGGATGTTGGAATATGTAAGGGACTTTTTCCTTGTTTGGTAATTAGGTGGAGCTGATAGCTGGATTCGACAGCTGAATTTGTTAACTGGTTTTGACCAGTTGATGTGAAAGTTGGGGGAGGGTAACTTGTTGAGGTGAAAAAGCTAGCTGAACTATTTAATTACCAAACACAATTTTGGATCTTATCACTTGATTTTTGGTCAAACCAGTAAAGGAACAACATGCTGTCGCAAAAAGTTGAGTACAAAAAGCGACGTTGTCCCTTATTGATAAAATGATAAAGCTAGCTTTGAGATGTTTATAAGTTAGGGAACCCTCCACCTATAGTCAATTGATTATAGATTGAAACGTCCCTTGTTTGTGGACATCTCATGACACATTAAATACAAACTTTAATTAACAAGAGTAATCGTTAAAGCAATACACCTCACCTTCTTTTTCCAAAATTTTGTTGAATTTGTGAATCCATCAAAATTCTTGGTTTAGATAAGAGATAATATGTTTACCTCCAATCCATGCTTGAACATATATAACTCTAGATTTCACGTGAATAAGAACATTGAAACCATAATTGATCCGCCAAACAGGTAAATGGTTAAGAAAAAAACATTTAATACACTTTGCCAGATGGGTATTCGTTTTCTCAACTTCGCCAAATGCGTATTTTTACTTGTTACTCCACTTTAGTCAAAATTCTCTAAAATTAAGAAGAATTTTAATTTTACACGGTGCCATTTCTTATTTTAATATTTTTTTAATGTAAATTTTTGATAGGCAATATCAATGTATTTGAGAGGAGAAAAAGGGGAATAAATTAGAGAGGAAAATAAAAATTAGATATATATATTTAACTTTAATAAACTAAAAATTAGATTGACATTGTTAAATTATAACCATAAATATAACAAAGATGTTTTTAGGGTCATAAAAATTCATTAAAGTTAGATAATTGGACGTAATTGGAAATTATGTAAATAAAAATACCCATTTGACGCAGCTTGGAAGAAAAAAATACACATCTAGCAAAGTGGGGTAATTTGCGGAAATATGATCACTATTTCTGAAGCATTCCTTCATAGATTACATAGATTTATTGAGGATATACCTCTCTTTTGAAGATTTGCTTGTGTGAACAAGACATTTTAAAATGCCATTAGAGAAACAATTGGATGCCTAGTTGTAGACGCCCGGGCCCCGTCGCCTAATGGGAGATCATTAATCCCCGTTCGGTTCTAGGTAAACCCAGTTGTCCACCGCGTGGGTAGGTTTGAATGCTAATGCCTAGGAGTCGCCACCAATTTTATTAAGTATAATATTCTATTAAACAATTGGAAAACCTTTTTATATTATTTGCCTTATTATGGCAAGGGTGATATTTGTACAGGAATGTAAAGAAAATGCCACTTACTTATCAAGATAAACAAGTAAGGTTTTAACCAGAAAACTGTAGCGGTTCGGGGGCAAAATAAGCACCTCTACTAAATAT
>ONZK01000976.1:61078-77515 GCA_900322385.1 Pharnaceum exiguum | reverse complement strand
ATTGGTGGCGGCTCTTGTTCAATAGCATGCGCATTCAACTACCTAGTGGGTAGGTGCACGGGTTTACCTAGTCTAAGTGGATTCATTTCCCTTAGATCGGGGCCC
This sequence comes from Pharnaceum exiguum, assembly GCA_900322385.1. Lineage (NCBI taxonomy): Eukaryota > Viridiplantae > Streptophyta > Magnoliopsida > Caryophyllales > Molluginaceae > Pharnaceum > Pharnaceum exiguum. The sequence continues at coordinate 77,410 of ONZK01000976.1, read as the reverse complement.
TGTGCCTACACACCCCCTCGATACAAATATAAGGGTGATTGAGGTTTCTAACAACGTTTCAGGGAAGTTTTGTTTCGAGCTAATAAGAGAAAGGAATAAGAAGGTAGTTAGTAAATACACGGAATTAAATTAAGCAACTCAAGTCTTTTAACTCATGGATCAGTTGTGAAGCTATTCTCATACTCAACGTGTGAATTTCAGTTATACAATCTAGGTAATCATCTTTGTAAAGGTTATAAATGGTGTTGGGAGTTATTTTAGGAGTTTGTTTCAGCTGCTTTGAGGTGTATTTTGTTCATGAAAATTATTAAACATCAATATATGCATTATTTATTAAAAATATGCGCCTCAAAACGTGATGTGTGGGGCTTCACCTTACGCCTCGCGCCTTAGTTTCGAGGACCCTAAGCGCCTCGTGCTTATTAAAACGAAGGTTAGGAGTATGTTCAGTTGTAATAATCCAAGTTCTCATAGTTTTAAGTTTATTTTTAGGACATTGGAGAAGTTCGAACACCACAAAAAATATGAAAAGTCTTCAAGTTAAAGGCAGATGAGTATGAGGAAAATGGGGTGTCCATCACCGAAGATTTTCAAAAAGAGTACTACATCGCTGTTGCAATGTTGTGTTGAGGTAAAATGTGAAATCATCATTACAAAATTGTGAGAATCTAATGACACGTAATGTGAACTTTGGGAACTCATTTCATTATCTAATTACTTTTATTCATCTCTATTCGATTCGACAGATAGATGAACCAGTTGGCCAGTGCATGCTTGCATTGTTACATGCAATGACCATACCTATCGTGACGGTAACAACAATCACTTTACTTGTTCTTCTTGTATTCTTAACATCAATAATACCTCTCCCTTTAGATTCTTCTTTTATTAGTCATAACAATTAGTATGGCTATTTAAACACGTGCTGGGATGCTTGATTGCTTGAATAGATGTAGATACAAGGGCCCCGATCTAAGGGAAGTGAATCCACTTAGACTAGGTAAACCCATGCACCTACCCGTTAGGTGGGTTGAATGCGCATGCTATTGAACAAGAGTCGCCGCTAATTTTATTTTAGCACACACACACACACACACACACACACACATATATATATATATACACTATTAGGAAAACAATTGGAAAACCTGTTTAATATTATCTTGTTTTAATAAGTGATTTAAATATAAGTAAAAAACATTTGATGTATTCCAATATAACTTGTCAAACCACACGGTTCATTTAACAAGCTAATGCAATTATCTATATTACTCGTCTTATGCACATACAAGATTTATCAATTAGCGACGTTTAAGCATGCAGTCATATTCCGTTTTAAACACATGTAAAGAAATAAATCAATTTATTAGTCTAGTGGTCACTTGGTTATTATCCATATTATAGGGTCCCAAATGGCTCTTTCCACGATCCACCACATGCCAACGGTTAGGTATAGTGATTACAATATTGATAATGTATAAAAACATAAAATAGAGCATAGGTGAGGAAGAAGGGTTAGTCCGTAATGAAATTAGGAACGGAAACCTTACCTTGCGCATTTAGCCAACTATATGTCTAAAATGGACCTTCACATGCATACACGAGTTAGTAGATTTTAGGAATTCAATCACTAGTCTACATAATGGAAATACGAGAATAAAAGCAATATGAAAGGTGGTGCCTTCGGGACCTTTACCGTATAGCTAACTTGAAAACTCCAAGGATTTGGGCGGGATGATGCTTGACATAGTACTATTTGCCTTGAATATACTCCTTGCTTGAATGCTAATGCTAGTGTGTTTGGTTGTTTTGAGAGGAGTATGTTTTAGACTTAGTTTGAAGTTTTGATTAATCAAGTGTAAATTTCTGCATAATAATAGTATAATAGTGTGTTGTTGAAATGAATGAAATGAGGGGGATATTTATAGGAGAGGATGAAGAATGGACGGATTTTAGAAGAATATTAGGGTAAATATTAGAAAGATTGTACAAAGATCCGAGCCAAATATAAACTTTGTACGTAGAGGGATTCTGGCGCCTGCCACCCAAGTCTGGTGCATGTCTCGGGTTCTGGCACCAGAAAAAGTGATGCTGGCTCTGAACAAACACATGCTTCTGTTTGATACTGTCAACCGCCCAATGCCCGGCGCATGCCGCCAGAATCTAACGCCAAGTTGGATTTCGTCAAGCTTTCGTATTTCCTTTTTTGTACACCCGTGTGTGTATACAGTATATTTTGTATATCCGGGTGGGTATACAAAATCAATATTTTTCCGTATTTTGTCTTATTCTAAGTCTTAGTTAGGGAAATAGTGAACTTGGTTTATGCTGTAATATTCCGGGAATCTTCTAAAGAAAAAAAGTTGCTTTTCACCAAGTAATATTTAAATAAATAAATAAATATAAATGTATATTTAAATAAATATTTTAAATGGGAAAAGTTTAATGGATTGGTCTTATTTTGTGGGCTGGATTAATGAGACTAATTAATTAATAATTAGGCCATTGGGCTAATATTAATTAATGGAATGGGCTATGCTATTATTAATGATCCGAATGACGATTAATAATTGATCGGGTTTAAGAATCGACTTCAATTTCCTTTTTCAAGCACCGGTGCACCCATTACAAAAGAGATTCAAGTTGTCCGACGGATATAAGTTTGGGGATTTTCGTCATTAGACATGGCAATACCCCGTACAAAATACTGTATCAACAATAGAGTGCTTGCTTATGTGTTTATGTAGAACTTAGTTGATTATTGACTAGCAGTGAGTTTTTATGTAGAGACTTAGGCGGTTTTTTTGTAGAGGGAGGACAAAATTTAGCATACTAAAGTTGGATGAATGAGGTTTGTTTTGAAATGGATTGAGGGTGGTATTTCTAGGAGTGCGATGAGAAGAATTCGACCAAAGGAGGAGAAGTCCGAGCAATATGAACGAAATCGGTATAAAATAAAATAATATTGCGAAAATAAACGAGAAAAGGCAACACGAACTGGGGACATGGCTAGGGGTGCTAATGAGTTGCTACAGCTCGCGAACTACTCGAGTTCTGCTCGGTTAAAACTCGGTCATAGCTCGACTCGACTAAGCTCGACCCGAGCTCGAACTCGACTCGAGTTTTCAACAAGCCGAGTCGAGTTAGGCCAAGCTCGACTCGAAAAGCTCGTGAGCTACTCGGTTTCAATTCTATACTCTTAAATTATTTTAATTTGGCTTATCTTTTTATCATAAATAGGTCTGATTGGGTCTTAGAGATTAGTAAGTTTTCCTCAGCTTTGTATACATTCGTTAACTGTAAAAAGGTATTAGTATTCACGTGCAAAGACATAAGATTATTCTAATAAAAAGGAAAAGTGTAGAAGCCCGTATTTGATAGCAAGGAGAGAGACTCATGTAGTAAAATGATGCATACATAATAACACAAACTTCAACTATCTCCAAAAGTTTGGCCAATAAAATGTCTGGGTTATACTAGAAAAGAATAAAAGAGGAAGCAAGCTTGAAAATAATTCATCCCATATCGCTAGGACTGGAAACAATGAGTCTGGAAAGTTAATATAAAGTACTGTAACAAAACAAAAGTAAAATTTATAACTTTCATCCCACAACGATAGGCTAGTGACATTTCTAGTGCTGAGTCCTTATATAATTGGGTTCGATTCTGTGAAATGTAATGGTACCTATGTTGGACCCTTGGGAAGCCACTTTATTTTCAAGTGAAGCCCAAAGTTAAGGTGTCGGGAATCCTACGGTTTGACCTTTAGCTTGGATAGACCAACTTCTCGAGCTAATTTCGAGTCGAGTTCGAGCCTAGCACCAAAACTTTCGAGTCGAGTCGAGCTAGATATACTCGAGTTTTTCGAGTTTCAAACTCGAGTCGAGCTTAGTCTCTGAACGTTAGAGTTTGAGTTGAGCAACACCTAACTCGCAAGCAACTCGACTCATTAACACCCCAAGACATGGCCACGTGGCTTTTTTGAAAAACAAATGAGGGTCACGTGGCTCTTGTATATCCCGCATTTAGTGCATCATATCAAAGTGAAACTATTACATAATTCCCCAAGAAATGTCAACTTGTTAGAGACTAGAGAGGGGAATGAGAAAAATTGAGACAAGTACCTTGACGAGGAAAATAGGGGTTGTGGCGAGGTTAAGGGTTTGTGGCGAGGTTATGGTGTTGTGTCTTTGAAAGTTGAGGGCATTGAGTTGAATTGTAGTGAAGGTGAAGAGAAGAGTGAATGGAGTTCTGTCTCTGCATTTGTTTTCTTTTATTATTATTTTTTTCTCTTTTCTTTTCTTTGCTTTGTTTTTGTTTTTTTAACTTTTTTTGGACAGGACGGGTATTGGTATTTACTACAAATGCGGGCAAATCGACACTCCAACATTTCCAATTTCTGAACAAACTAAAATCCTACTGGTAAAACCCCAAACCATTCTTCTCTTCTCCCTTGATGCCTTCCCCTCCCCTCCCATCTCTTCTCCTAGTCTGCATTCAGCAACCATGTAATCAAAAAATCTATTCTCCCCATTCAATTGCTATGCCATTTCTTTCAATATGTTTCTTGATCAAATTTCTATTTCAAGTTAGCGTTTTTGGATATTTTTTTTTTATATTTCACTTTGATCTACATAATAGTAATATACGAGCTGACATATAATGAGTTCCATCAATTCATGGGTTTATTCTCATGACATACATGTACTAGTTGCGTAAAATTAGCTTATATTTTCTACAAAACTCGGGTTACTGAAATCAAATCTTATTCTCTGTGTCTGAGAAGAAATTTCTAAAAATTTCATATATATTTAAAACTGATTGAGGCCACTTTGTGTCACTTCCAGGTATTTGTTTTATCCTTGGTCTTTGAAGATAGAGTTAGACGGCTTTCACTACTGATAGTTGGTGGTGTTGTATTTGGAAACATTGGTGAACAATTTGATCTCACTTGATTTGTTACGTGAAGCTCTTTAGGGTGACAATGCCCTTCTGGAGAAGCCATGTTAGGAGACAGGGAGGCTATAATGATTGCTTAGGAGTGTGTATGCCACAAGTGAAGATAGTTTCATAGCGGTTTTGTGTACCCAGAAGATTCCAACAAGTTTTGATCATTTTTTAAAAAACCCTTTCAAATTAGTTATTGAATACAAAATGGGATCACATGTATCGGATATTATACCGAAAGGTATCTATTTAAATAAAAATCATTGTTCATGTCTTTTTCTTTAAAAGAAGACTTATATAATAATCTCTTTAAATTGTAAACATAAGATTTCTCTTAACAAACTTGAAGAGTACTAATGTTTAAACACAAATTCTTCCAATAAAAACTTTTATCAAAATAAAGAATAGAATTTCAATTCTTATAATCCACCTTTTTCAACATTTCAATTATTTTCTGAAAAAACAATTATGATAGTATATCTGATGCATCGCCCAAGTTTTCAATAATTTCACACATTGTGTAATTGCTTTCGTGCCTTAAAATTTTTTAAACCCATACTACACTATCCAATACAATGTCAATTTTCAATGAAAAAATAATCGAATCATTTTGATTTTCACAACAAAGGGAGAAGTGTAACCAATGTAAGAAATATCAACACTATTTTTTTTTTCAATCTCATTAATTTAAAAAAACACATTACATGTTAATTTTTGCATTACCTTTTTTTAATCAATATGTCCCCGTTTATTTGCTTCGTTTCCATTTTCCAAATGAAAGATTATATGTTAGTTTCGTGGATGAATCTCAACAGAACAAATGAGAAGTCTAGGGAATTAACTTAGGCCAAATTGTTGGATCACCCTTAATAAGATAGTGACCTTGTAGTAGCATCCTTAATATGTCACTATTTATTAAAAAGTCTAAAAAAAATTAAAAGTGTTGTCTAGTCTCCCTAGATTTTGAATTTCGACCAAAACCCAGGGTGAACTACCTATTTTGCCCCTCTGTGTACGTATACATGCGCCAAGTGTATAGACATCACTCTTTTCACTTCTTTTCCATCATATCCCTCTTTTATTTCACTCTTTTCACTTCTTCTTTACTTCTCTTTCTCTCTGATCAAGACAGCAGCATTGACCATCAACATCCATCATCTTCATCAAATTTATTTACATCTCAACCACTACTTCCTCCATGTTTGCTGCTGAGGTGGAAATATAGTTGGGCCCAGATTGTTAGCGCTACATGACATTTTCTTTTACTTTATCCCTAATATAGTCATTAGCATAATGATAAATAAATGGGTGAATTAAGAATGTTAATTTTTAGTTTATTGTTCAATTAAACTAATCAGAGAATTAATTTGTACATGCATGTTTTAATATTCCAAGATTGCATGTAATTATTTAATTCAATGTGGGTACGTATTTAATTGTTTTCATTAAAACCCTAATTTTGGAATTAAATTAGGATTTTTTTATCCTGTGATGTTGTCTAATTTATTTAGTCTTTAATATGATATTATTAGATTTTACTACTAAATATGTACACTGAATTATGCAGAAATAATCCCAAAATATAAAAATTGAATAGGGGGTTTTACTGTTCCATTCAATTTGGGTAATGTGTGTGCTTATTTACTAATAAATGGTCAGGTTACTAAGCAGACACTGGATATGAGAAGTGACATTGGCATTAGAATGCATGTGGGTGGTGATTTTGTGAAGAATAAAGGACATTATTACTATGAAGGTGGTTTTAGGGTATTGAGTTTTGTGATTAGGTTGAAGGTGACCGAGATATATGAATTGGCTAAGTAGTTGATGGTGATTTTGATGATGCTGAGTATGAGGACCTCTTTAGAATTTATGATCTAGAAGAACAGCACCAACAACATTCATTTGTAGATGAGTTAGGTGATTATAGAGCAGAAAGAGATTAGAATCTTCTTCATGAGGGTGATCCATTTGCAGATGAACATTTGAATTCACATGATCTAAATTCTAACTTTGGTTAAGATGAGGAACATGATAGGTACAAAGTCTTCAATCCAACTTCATATTTCAGCAAGCCAATAAAGTTAACTAAAGGTCTAAAGTTCCCTTCTGTATATGTGTTTACGGAAGCAATCAAGAGACATTCCATACAAGAATGGTTTGACTTCTATAATTTGAATAATGACAAAATTAGAGTTCAGATTTATTGTAAAAATAAATGTGAGTATCCTTGGAGGATAGGTTATGGTAAGAAAGCTGCCTACACTTGCCAAAATCCAAATAAGTATCCTTCTGGAGTTTATGAAACTAAGATGAAGCTAAGGGTGAGGAAACCTTCCAAATTAAGACTTTGAACTTGAAACATACATGTGGGGTGAGGGATTTTGGTGATAACGTCACTTCACAGTATCTTGTTAAGAGGTTCTTGGAACATTGGAGAGCTGATCCATACTAGAAGCTTAAGAGCTTCATTAGCCTTGTGTACAGAGAGGTAGGATGTCAAATTGGATATTATAATTCTTGGTATGCTAGACTGAGAGCCAATAAAATGATGTATGGAAATGCAGCTGAAGAGTATGTTTTGATCTATGATTATGTTGCTGCATTGACGAAGGTTCTCTCTAATTCTACTGCATTTGTATTGGTAGTTCAAATTGAAAAGTCAATCTTTCAAAGGTTCTATTGTTGCTTACAACCTTGCAAATAGGGAGTTATGAAGGGGTGTAGGCCAATAATTGGTTTTGATGGTTGCCACTTGAAGGGTACTTATCAAGGAATCTGTCTTGTGGCTGTGGGGAAAGATGGAAATAATAACATTTACCCCATTACTTGGGTTGAAGTTGAGGTTGAATGCTTTGAGTCTTGGACTCAATACATCCAACCAGCCCCCTACTGATTAGGGTCATGCATGGTAGACCTAAGTCTGGAAAGAGGAAGTTTACTGTAGGTGTAGATCCCAATGAGGGCAAGTATGTGAAAAGGCCTAAGATGAAGAATAACTGCTCGAGGTGTGGGAAACCTGGCCACAACAAGAACAAATGCAGAAATGAGCCACTGCCACCAAAAGAGAAGCTTATCCAAGTTCAAACTGGTACAAGTTCTAGGTCTAAGCCTAAAGGGACCAAACGACGCAGGGTGAAGGTATGTTGGTTACTTATCATTTGTTTATTGTCTTCTCATGTGTGTTTGTTACACATTGAGACCAAACTAATTAAATCTATTTTGTCTTACACTTGTCAAAACAGGAAGCAAAACTCACCAATGGCAGAGCTGTCAACCCATCCCCAGCTCCACAAACATTCCACTATGAGGACTTTGATGGCCTGAACACTCAAAACTTCACGGAGGCAGCAGTGCCAGAACCAATGCAGAGCCAAGTCAAGCATCACAAGCTTTAGTTGTGACTCAAATTTGATGTCAATAGCAGCATATCATAGGGTGTTATGATATGAATATTATTTTGGAACAATGTAATCTGAACATGTTATTTACTCTTATTTGACAACAATGTTTGTTTGTATTTCAATTTGACATTGTTATTTCAAATACTTACATTCAAAGCAATGTAGCAATGTATTGGTACCTTTTTTTTCATTTTCATTTCATTTCATTTGTCTCATACCATGGTTTATTTAAGGGCACATTGACAGTACAAAAGAGATAGAACAGACCTCTTACAAACAACTACATAATATGCCTACATAATCTTCCAACACCTAGGCTAAACAGAGACATAAATAGCCACATACAACACCATCATAGTAACCAAGACAAATGCAATAGCCTTCCCCTTGGAAGCTCTCTTAATCTCACCCTTCAACTAAATTTTCAGCTCCCTATTAGCTTTCTTGAGCTTTTCTTTCTCCTAACCCCATGATGCACAACCACCTTCAAGTGTAATCCTTAGCTCTGAAATGTTACCCTCCAATCTTCTCCTCCCATTGTACCACCTACTCCTTTGATCTAAGAGCATGTTGATCACATGACCTTGCCATTCAGTTGCTTCCTCATATCTCCATCGTAAGAAGGAACACTAGCTATTCCCGGTTGCATGATCATAGAATTGACACCCCTAAAATTCTCTATGCGGGTTCAATCTTGTGTGAGATGTGAATTTCTTTACAGGTTCTCCACAATCATAGTTGGGAACAACTTCATTTGACATCCTACATTAACCCTAAATTAATTGTAATTGAATTGGAAATTAAATAATAAATTGGAGAGAAGAAAAGAAAAGAATTAAACAAAATGGATAACAAATACCTTAAGGGGGAGGGAAAGTTGCAGTGTGAAGTAGAGTGATGGATTATGAGATGGGAGTGAGTGAGAAGAGAGTTGGCAGGTGAGAAATAGATTGGGGAAATTATGAAAGGGGAAATTAGAAGAGAAGGAGATTAAATGATTTTGGGAGGATGGAGAAAGGGAAAGTCGTGTTTTTGGAGGAAAAATGGTGAGAGATTTGCCAATCTACTTGTTGGCGCGTGTATACACAAAGTGGTAAACTGGGTACTACACCCTGGGTTTTGGTCGAAATTCAAAATATGGGGTGTCTAGACAACATTTTAGGGTTTGGGGTGTTCTATTAAATAGTGACATATTAGGGGTGCTGCCACAAGGTCACTATCTTATTAGGGGTGATCCATCAATTTGGCCATTAACTTATGAACAACTTCCTGAGTTTTTCTTATGGCATTGTAGGCAGTATGATTGGGTACCTCGAAATAAAGGGGTAGCTATTGGTAAGTTAGAAGATGTTTCGCCTTATAATTGTGAAAAATAGATAGAAAGCAGGCGCTACGCGTATTGAAGACATTAATGGTGTTGTACATCCAAGTTTTGAAGCTGCAGCATATTTAGTTGCCAAGTGATTTAGTTTTGTGTGTTCATTTCATTGCTTTTCAAATAGGTTTTTAAATAAATAAATACATTGCTACATAATATAATATTTCACTAGAATATGTCATAGCTATAAGTCAATTTCGATAAGGAATAATATAAGTATTTGTTTTCTCAATCTTGACTTAAATGTATTTGTGGTTAGCCCAACTTTCTCGAAAAACAATAATTCTACAAAATTACACACTTAAATTACATTCGTCCTTAAAGATCTTATTTTTCTCATTTTGACAAAGAAAACAAACGTAAGGATAACTTAAAAGAAAAATTGGGTGAAATGGGTAATTATTGTATTGGCGATGGGTCATTATTATATAGCCGATGGGTCATTATTGTGTACACAAAGAATCATTAGTACACTATCTTATACATAAACAGGTTCACACAACATTCTCCTAAATTAAATTAACATATAAGCAAACGAAAAAAAAAAAAAAAAATATAGCATGCGCTCAAACTAGTAAACTACTATTCCATAAAAAAAAAACTAGTAAACTACTAGTATTAATACAATGTAACCATCAAAAATTAAACTAGGTTTTTTAAAAAGGAAAACACAAACTCAAGAACCTTATTTCTCTTCATCACAATGCCAACAGGACAAGGGACAAGGAATATATTTGCTTGTTTATGAGTAACTAGTTTGAACCCGTGCTACAGCACGAGATTTTTATTCTGTTTTTTATTGTCTTTGGGTTATATGTTAATTTAATTATCCTTATAATTTTATGTTATGTTGGATGAAATGAAAAGGTGATAGTACCCTATACGTACGAATGTAATTTTAGTGTGGTTATTGTGGGATAATTGTTTATCGAAAATTTTTTATTGATTAAAAATAACATTAAATTCAAAATTGACAAAACAAATATTTATTTTTTTCCTTTTAATGGACTTTTAGCTATGACATGCTCAAATGAATACTATGCCCTTTAGCAATCAATTTTTTTATATTTTTTAAAAACTATTTGAAAACCAATGAAATGGACACAGAGAACAAAATCAGTTGACTCAATCAGTTAAGAACCGCATAACTGTGCTAAAGCACAGGATTACAAATGATATTGTATTTATTTTTATTTATTGTGTAGAAAATTGAATCATTATTTATTTCTTTTTTCTGAATGTAGATGTATATAGTGTAATTAACCTATTAACTTTTGAAGTGATTTTTTTATAGCACACTTTTGAAATGATGGTTGATTAGTAGTACAATAGTTTGTAATTTGGGAAAAAACATATTGTGAAGTGGTATTATGATTACTTAATTACATTGCACAAATAATTCAATAAATTACTTCATAATATTTGGTGACGAAAATATTAAAGTTATTGCCTCAATATAATTTATTGGTTTAAGGATTTAGTTTAATATGAAAAGACAGTTTTAATTAAGTCCAATTGCATCAGCTCCGTTCCTTTCGTCTCTGTACATTTTGATATTTAGGCCTAAAGGGTAAAAAAGGACTCAATGTCACTAATAATGGAGAAATGTAATTTAACATCTTTTAGTTATTTTAGACGTCACTTGAGCACTCAAATTGACAATGATATAGTCATTGTCGATGTCGATGGTGGAATACTGCAGTAAATAGCTATGGTCATATCTCCTTATCATCCCGTTACACTCCAACAATCCAAGACGTACATAGAAGTATAGAACTATAGAAGATACAAAGATCAAGCCTTAATAGTCCACAATTGAAGAATCTCATAGTTCAACAACATATTGTAAAGCACAGTTAGATTTACAATCATTATTCTGGCGAGCTAAAATGAGATAGCATCTAATAATAAGAAGAAAGTATAAAATATTAACATAAATACTATAAGGCAAAAGATTCACATTCTCTACTATTTTTTTTTTGATCGGACACATCCCCTACTATTAGGGGGTAGGCAACCATTCAGCAACCCCTCGATATATTGCTCCGCACTGTAAGGCGGAAGCTCTTTCTTACCAGTCAAATAGCCACATTAGCAGTGCTTGGGATGAGGTTTAGAGAAGAAATATAAACATGCATTCTTGCTTATTAGTAGATCATGCCAAGTATTTCTTATAAAATTGATAAAAATGAGTAATTATATTATATAAATACCTTTAATCAATCCAGCCTTTTACGATCTGAACCAACATGATCACACCATTACAGCTGAGAGAAACTAATATAATAAGCGTGCAAGCATACTTGGTCAAATACAATGAAACAAATTAGGAAATGAAACAGAGAAACATTGTACAAATAAGAATAAATTAGAGCATATTATTCCCACATAGAGCAAATATTTTGAATCTTCAAAGCAAAAATCGATAATGGCGAGGCAAGGTATTACTGAATTATTGTGAACTATTGTGAACATGCCAAGTATAACTTTAGTACCTAGCTGGCAACTCGTTTTATAAGATGTAGTATGAAAATTGAAGCAATAGCGAAGTACACCAACACCAACCACTTCTTTGACTCTTGTAAGCTTTGTGAATTGTGATGACCATCTTGTAGTCATATTTTGATGCCTGTACCTGGCATCATTTTTTATACCTGTGGCCATAAAACTCATATGTCTTACCCTCACTCAGTTTTTTTTGTTGAAGTAACTCGGATTCAAAAGAAAAAATCTTTAACTAACCGGATACACAAAGATCCCATAAGTGATATGTGAACAGCAACGAAAATGCAGATTGGGCATCTTCAAAGGTTGTACCAAAAATTGTCCAAAATCTAAATACACATAACCTTGTCAATCAATTTATATCTAACAATAATCTGTCAAAAAAATAATAATGAAGCAACAGAAACAATATAACCAACAAATTGAAATAAGTATATGCCAGGATAGTGCAATGACATTGGATCCTTAGACCGAAGAGTGGATCAAGTATGTACATCGTAAACAAAAACTAAAAGCTTCTACTTTGGTCCATGTTTTCAATCATGAATAGATCTAAATACTTTGTAGCTATCAGTATACCTTCTTCCTATTTGAAGTCTTGATTTCAATTTGCTAATGACTTGATCTTTTCCATTTGCCCATCAACCCAAGCCAAGTCTGATTCTCCAGCCCAGACATGGGGACTAAAAATGATGTTAACAGGGAGCTCCCTACAGGAGAAGGACCAACATTCACAATCGTAGAAATAATAAATAGATACATCAGTCCAAAACCAAATCAAAACAATCGGAGTCATGGAAACCATGACTAATGCACATATCGTAATCAGAGCTTCCATGAGTCATCATTTGATTAATGATAAAATAAAATAAAAAAATATTTGATGCCTCTCCATTCTCTTCTTTTTGATGTAATCCGTACTACTCATCACTTCAAATGACTTGTGCATGCGCTAGGTTCAGATGCCAACAATTTTTTGAGGCTATCAACGAATCCAACAAATTATGCCACAGAACATTCTTATCTCCCAAAACCACCGATTATAGCACATTAATTAAGCAACATGTATAAATATACTGATGTATTATGGTATGCATTTTCTTATTCCTGGCTCCCTAACGTCATTGAGGGTGAGAGGGGGGAAAACTCCTTAACCAAACACAATCAATCCACTACAAAACATCAAAAAATAATATTAAAAAAACGAAACAGAATCCGATAACTACAATCACAATTAATCCACGATTTAATTGAATGAAAACGAATCAAATGAACAATTATATTATACATATCACCAATCAGGAAGTTCTACTCACACGAAAAAAAATGATTCGGAGATCCCTTTGACTTGTTTATATTATCACATTATCATCACTCTTAACCTGTACGTAAAATTAAAAATAAAACATTTCAAACAAATTAGTTCCAGTATATAAGGATAACATAAGAAAAGTGAAGAGAAGGGTGAGGGGCAATAGCATGCAGCCCTGAAAACGAAAGATAGGGGAGCAGGGGTGCAGAAGTAAGAGAGTGAGATTTGATCAAAAAGAAAGTGAGATGGACATTTTTTTATATTCGGTAAATGCATAGAAGATCAAAGGATGCTAATCAAACAATCATACAGTTATTTGGTTGCCGTAATTTTGTGCGGATATTGGGATAGAATCAAATATTTTGATGGCTTTCCTAAGCACCAAGAGACCTTGTTGGAGTATAAATGTGATTCTCATACCTAGTTTATAGATATGCGTTGAAAATGAATATTTCTTGCTAAAATAAAAAATGGAATTGCAGACTTCGTACACGCTCCTTTCCAAAAGAATAGGGCTGACAAAGTTTCAAAAAAAAAAAAAAGAACTTCGGCGCCTAAATGAAGATTTGTAAAATTTCAGCAGAACTTTTTTTATACGAAATAAACTATTTACGTGGCATTGTTTTTACATGTCAGCTCCACCTAAGATTAAACAACCAATAGAATTAATACACGTATTATTTTTTTCCTATTAAGGGGGTGGGAAGCTAATATTTTCTCTCCCACCGTTACTCTTTTATATAAATGTAAGATAAGATACCAATAATTCATTGGAATATTTGTTTCGCATGTGTAGAGGGAACGGATTCTCATTCTCCAATATCAATAGAAAATAATTTTCCCCAATAAAAAAAATAAAAAATAATAATGAATACAACTTGACCAACCAAACAACCAATATTTTTTTGTGACTTGTGACTTTTTGAGTGTCCACTCTTCTCCCTCCCAGAGTTGGCTGCCAGTGCCCACTACTGCCCCCCACCCACACTTCCAAATTCGGCAACCCCATACCATTTCATTCTACTTATTTTATTACTAATAATTCCGTTCATATACGATCACTATTCACTAATCTTAATAATATTCAGAAAGAAAAAAAAAAGAAATGGAAGCGAAACAACCGACGATCATGGTGACAAACGACGACGGGATAGACGCGCCAGGCATACGTGCGTTAGTCCGTGTACTCGTGTCCACCAATCGCTTCAACGTTCACGTCTCTGCCCCTGACTCGTACGTCCCTTTCGGCCTTTCCCCTTTCCTATTATCCTTTCTTACATAATTTTCATTTTAATGTTTTATTGAAGTAGCATTGTTTTATGTTTCTATCTACTATCCATCATGAAATGTTTTTATTTGTTTTAGTCAAAGAGAGTTACGTTGTCGTTGAGTTATTAGTAATAGAGTTCCGTTAGTAGGAAATTAAGAATTTGTCAAGCAATCATATTCATATTCATTCTACGGAGTATGTATATTTAACAAAATTCTTTTAAGGTAAATGTAAAGAGACAATACAATACAATACAATACAATGTAGATGAATATTTACGATTGGAGGTGAACTTAAGTTGGTGAGCTTCCAGTCGAAATGGCATGGCCCACAATATCAAACCAATGGCCACCTCTAATTTATAAACAACAACAACAACAACAACAACAACAACAACAACCGAGTGTAAATCCCCGTTCAATGAGGGTGCTCGGGGGTTGAGATGTACGCAACCTTACCCCTGTGAGGGGTTGTTTCCGAGATAGCCACCTCTAATTTATATGGAAGTTAAAAAAAAAAAAGGCCATGGTGAAGGTGGTGATGATAGTTGAGGCATGGTCACTAGTAGAGCAATTTGAGAGGAGTAGAGAGATTGTTCCCCGTGGTGAATGATTATTGTCTCTCTTTCTACCCCTTGTCTAAAATATCATCTACTCCCTTCATTATTTTCTATTTTCCGAAGCTATTTTAATTATTTCTCCCCATTCTAGGCACTCTATAAACTTTTAAATGCGCTTTCTTTGTATCGTGGCTACGAAAGAAAAGTGACATGTATGACAGCAACGGTGGCATGTAATTCGTGATGTAGCATATAATTTATCTGGGTTGCTGCTAGAGCTACAAACTGGGTTGCAACCTAGACGTCCTGCGAAATGGTATTTCAGATAAATGACAATCTAGGCTAGCGGTATTTTTCATGATTTTTTGAGAGATGAAGTCTTGGAATTCCACTTTCCCACTGCATGTTCTTCTGTTTCTAGATGTAATATTATTGTTATTGTAATTTCCATTATTTTGTTTTCCATGTCAGTGCTGTTAGAGCTGTTAGTCTTACGTGAGAAAGCACAAATTTGATAGAATATAATTGGCTATCCTGCCCTAAAATTAATTTACACTGTCCAGGGAGAAGTCGGCTGTCAGTCATGGGATTACTTGGCGTCATCCCATTACTGCCAAGAAAGTGGAGATCGAGGGAGCGATAGCATATGCAGTTGCCGGTTTGTTTTCAGTCCATCTGGTCGCCCATTTTCATATTTTTTTTTATATATGTCATTGCATTGGTCTCCTTGGCTTATCGGAGAGGGTTTTTCATAGTGAATGAGTAATGCTTTGTCTGAATTACTTGCAATTTCTTGGGTGTTGTTGTGTTGGTCCTTACCTTTTGAATTCATCTGAAGATGTTGAAGTTCAGTTGTGGCATGTCCTTGAATTTGTATGCTCTTAAATAGCTGATCAGATATATAGCTGCCAGAATAACTGATCAGTTAATTTTCTGGCAACCCCCCCCCCCCCCCCC
>ONZK01000976.1:41559-51696 GCA_900322385.1 Pharnaceum exiguum | reverse complement strand
CACTTTTGGTGGCTCCTCAAACTTGATGAAAAAGTGTTCATGAAAGTATAAACCAACCGGAGGGAGTATGTAATATTATCTCGTCATTTGGTAAGTTCAATATTATCAGATCACTAGGTAAACTGTGTCGCAATGGAGTGGTAGTTACGGATGAGGCATGCGGTACTACCAATGTTATTCCATAGTATAATGCCTATTTGTCCTTTAGATGGCACTCATGGCAGGCTTCCTTTCCTTGTTCTGAAGGTATCATTTAAATGATATGATAGCTGAATATCTAAATTGAATTCATTAGTTTTTAAAGCACACAAATCAGGTATATATGTAACTTATATGCTGGTGGTGTTAAAAGTTTTCTCATGAATCACATGTTGTATTATTAGTTTCTCTGTCCTCCGCTCTTCTTGGTTGGCATGGGTGATGGATGACTTGGATGTACATTCATGTGTTTTATCTTCTTTGTAACATCCCTTTTTTAATGGAGTGTTTCTACATGTGCAGGCCATAGGCCACCAGATTGATGACAATGGTACTGACATTCAATCTATCCAAGCTGGATATGTAAGTCCGCTTCTAATGATATTATTTTGTTATCTTTTCTAGCAGTGGCTGAATTTATTGACATTTTGTATATACTTGATGTCTTTATCAGATATCCGTTACTCCTCTTGGTGCCCTCTCTCATGCAGAGGCAGATTGTCAGGAGTACTTCAGGAGTTGGCTGCCAGGAGTTGTGGATCGTATGTCTGCAGCTCTGTAATTTATGAATCTATATATATCCATTGGTACATGTAAGTACAACATTCAAAGTTTGTTGATTATGTGGAACAAAGGCTAATTTACTTTTTAGGCTTCATTTGGAGGTTCATTTCCTTGTCTTCCACTTTTCTTTTGGGAAACTTGGGTTATATTTTGATTGTGTGTGTTTATAGTCTTTGAGCTTTATGCTGTTTAATTTCTGTTGAAGTTTAGTTTGTTTGTGTTGGGTGCTTGTTGGATAGATACAGTTTTCTGTTAGTGTTACTGGCAAAGCATGCTCCTTTGCTTCTCGTGCTTCAAGTGTTGTATGGAGGTTGTTAGCGTGGTTCTGTTGATTTCATTATGACGACTCTATGTTGTCCAATTTTGTGTGATTTGGACTTTTATGAGTTATGACTATCATATGAAAATACTGGAATGCTGGAAACAAAATACTAGAAGGCTACACTCTGAGAATTTGCCTGTGGTAGAAACTTATGTGTGATTTGAAGTGCTTTGCGTCAGTGTATGTGGTTTCTGGCAATATTCATTGTATACTGTGGTTGTGGGGGATATTCATTGTAGTCTTGAACAGAAGAATGTGGCCAGCTAATTTTCCTTAGATGCATGTTTCTGAGAAAGGTGATTTAGTGTAGCCTTCAATAGGTTAATTTTGAAGTACATAGCTTTGAACAACTCAGCTGTTTGTGTCACAAAATGTCAGTTGGGGAGTTGGAGAAGAAAGTCTATCACGTGTGGTGTGTGGACTAATTTAAAGACATTCAATTTTTTTGATATGCCTAAAGAATGGAGAGGTGTGATAATTACTTTTTTCTCTCCCATCCATCAAGAACACACTCGAACTGGGATGATGCAATGTCCTTTGCATGAGTACTTCTGTTGTTTCCGTAAGATTTTCAAAAGAAATTTCCAAGATTCGTAAGGACTTTCTTTTAATCTCATGTACAATCTTTTTTTTTTTGGTTGCACATATTTGTGCCTTTGCAGGTTTCTCGCAATGGCTGTCTTTATATGCTCTCAATTCAGGCGTAAGCATTGCTTGGCTGTCTTTATGATGGAAATACCATTCTATTATTAACTGATTTGTATTTGTAATATCATACGTAGTAGATCCTTTTGACATATTGCTATTAGTCGCTGCTCTGATATGCTGCGCTGAATGTGGAACTCACTTTATGAAGGGTATACAAATTGGCATACCATTGTCGTACACCAAAGCACAATTGCACCTAGAATGCCTCCCATTTTTTCGTTCAATATTATCCATTTGTTTGTGCCAATATTCACTTTTTTCATCTTTAAAGAATTCACTGAAGTTAATTTACCAATTTATGCCAAACCTCTACTTATTCTCGGCTGTATGATACTTAAAGAAAGTAACAACTAAGCTCACTTGTGCTTAATCCACTGCAAGTGATGCATGGAAAATGTTTGTGTTGTGTTTTCTCAACCGATAATATTGATTCACCCTGTCGGCATATTTGGTTCTCCACCAAGCGGTGTAGTGAATCAATATATTAACATTGAGGATGCTAGAACAACTGCCTAGAAGGATAGCTCTAGGGAGGCGGAATGGGCATGGGTTGCTAAGGACAGTTCCAGCTACTAGGGTTGGTGGAGGTCATGGCTCCAGTTATGCTAATTTGGTTAATGAAGTGGAAGCTATGGCCACAGATTAGGAGATTAGGTTTTTCTTATCTTTCGTTTTTAAATGTTCCTAGATGTGCTGCGGAGGAAGCTCATATTATGGCTATCAAGGTTAGAAAACGGGAGCTCCCACCGTTTAATTTCTAGTTAGGTCGACGGATGGTACTTGATAGCGGAGTAAGTGTTCGATGGGTCGGCTTTACGAGATGTCGGTGCCGGGATATTCCCGGGTTGTATCCTTTGTCCGAAAAAAAAAAAAAAACTGCCCAGTAGATTGGATAATTGGGTTAGCACGACTGTAAGCAAATATCAGATGACTGAACAGTTCAGGTCCGCTATGACACAACAATACAGCAGCAATGCCTTCCTGGGATTTACTATGCATAATAAATTACGGGACAGAAAAAAAAAACGAAAAACAGATAATGTAGTACATTCTGTATTTACAGCTATGTACAAAGTGAGACAAACAGTGATTACTCTCTCAATTAGATCAAGCATCAACCCAAAGAGAGGAAAAACTCTCTCGTGAACCCTTTTTTTTTTTTCCTTTTGTGCTTAAAGATGGCAAAAATATGTACATTAACATTATGATTATAGCTATGTACACACGAGTTAATTATAAACTACATGAACTCACTCATTTCATACTCAAAGAAAGGGGGGTAAACCGAAAAACAAAAAGAAGAGGAGATTGAACTCATTATTCACTTGTTTTTGGGCTGTAGGGAGCGCAAAGGAGGTTTCCTTGTATAGAAGGAAATGCTGCAGATGCATGCGACTCCACTAAAATAGACCATAAAACATGCACATCTTCATATTGGCAAGACTTCACGTCCTCGTACAGAATGTATATGCCTCTCCCTGTCAAAAAGAGCATCAATGTTACAACACAATGATCAGAAGATGTGAATTGTTTCCTCACACACGCACACACAAGAATAAAGAAAAGAAGAGATTATATGAATTGTGAATCACAAATTCTAATTCAAAAGCTCTTCATATCGGTTAGAAAACATTATCAATGTGACTACACAATGATCAGATGATATGCATGCATATCAAAATTTGATATGAAATGTTCTTTATATCTAAGAAGTTTCGGAGGCTCACTCTTATGCTGAACTGAATGCAGACGAAGACAGAGCTTCTTCAATGGGGAGAGAAAGGATTGCAGCCACCCCATCTAGGAAATACAGTAAGTTAGAGTGGCTCATTTTAGGTAAGAGAGTTACTAATGAAGTAAAAATGTGGAAAGGGGAGTTTGCTTAGATGAGGGTGAACGAGTATGTGAATGTGAGAGCTCACTATTCTGTTATGTGTTGCTTAGCTAGGCATTTTATTGAATTTCTTCGTTCCTTTTCCCTTGCAAAATAATCATTGCATTATATATAGTTCTTGTCACTTATCAGTGTCTAGGTGTAGTTTCTTTTTCAGTAGCTTTTCCCTTGTGAAAGAAGATGCAACCCCGCAATCAGGCGGTCTTTTTGGTCTTTTTCATGCTTTAACCATTTCCCAGAAGCCCTTTACCAATTTTCTGTGTTCGCTTTACCTTCTTTCCCAAGCTATATGTCCAAGGCCATAATAAACTGTTACCCGTAGCTTTGGATTTCTCTCTTTTCCTACTGTTTTGGTCCACATCTTGCATTTTCAGCCTCTCAAGAAAGAGTCTCGTTCAAGTATGCTTTTTGCTTACGCACTTAGGCACTAGGCACAGTTTGAGTCTTTATTATTTATGTCACATCTTGGCCTGCTTTCCTAATTTGGAGATCCGTCTACCTATAGTAGTACAATTCCAATATAATTATATAAATACTTATTGTTTAATCAAGTCTAACCGACAATTGGCTATCCTTAGGGCAAGAGAATTGCAACCTAAGTTGTAGTGATAATCTTGATAAACTTTTGCAAAGTTGCAAGGTAAGGTATTCATATGAATACCTCTTTTTGCAACTCTTACATTTAATGCCTATGTTTTGTTATTGGTTCCATTAAAAAAAAATTGTATTCCCAAATTTTATACTCATCCAAATATAAAAACAAATAAATTGTTTGGAATGTTGTAACAAAGTTGTAGGGATAAAGTGGTAGTAGAAATAGAGTTACAAGTAGGGTATAAGATGATGTGGCATGCATTGAAATATGTGTATAGTTGTAAGAGAGTTATAGGGATAAACTTGCCCTTAGACCTTAGGTCACTAGTTCGAATCCGGATCAAGTGTAACTTGGTCTGGTGATTTCGACCTTGGTTTCCATGCCGAGGGTTCGAATCCCATCAAGGGCTTAAATAATCCATGGTTACGCCCGAGATTAGATATACATAGGTGAGCCCGATTCTTTCCTTTAAAAAATAAAATAAGTCTAGTAAAAATGTAAAATAATTTTCCCATGAGATTTGGTCTCCCGCTTAAAATATGGGGAAATTTGTGCTAAACCAATGTTATATTGAATATTTAATTTAGTCCATAGACCATGTTTTTTTCCCGCTAAAAACAACCCAACAAGCCTTTTTTTTTTTAGGGGAACCCAACAAGCCTTTAGTATATATACTAAGTGTAACTTTACATTTATACTAAGTGTAACTTTACATCAATTCTAAATAAACAATGGTTTACCACTTTATTTGGAAAGAATTAAAGATATTTCTTATTAATTTATAAAGAAACTTTATTTAATTTATTTTATTTTGCGTATAAACTTACACAAGATGTTTTTAAGTATTAATGAAAATCACTAAACTCAGTGCAAATAAAATTAAACAATTACGTTCAAGTACATCAATCCAACCGCTTAACTCAATTTATTTTTAACTCTACAAAATTCAGTATATTGTTTATAGATGCTACCAGACTTGTCAGTTAGGACGGGTCATGTTTGGGTCATTTAAGGGCCGGGTTGGGTTCTGGTCAACCCGTCGGGTCAAAAAACATTTATTTTAAGAAAAAAACTGAAATTCACTATAATCACAATTACGACTTGTGGGAAAGTACGGGATAATTAAATTATTAAATCTTACTCTTTTTAAAAGGTAAGTCACATATGACAGATTTTCGATCAGCTTAGAATAAAGGAGTATAAGTATTATAAGTTTTTGGTTATTATATATATCTATATTTTTTTCACCGTTTTAAGTGTAAAAGATGATGATTATTAACGGGTATCCACACTATACTAATAATAAATTTAGATTAAACAAATCATAGTGATCCTGCTCTTTTTTTGACCTCAAAGTCCTTATTTTAACAACTTGCACAATATTTAGAACTTGTTTTTTTTTCAGCTTATTATCTTCAATAATATAGTGTGGTATAGCATGTGACAGTAAGAATTTTTGATACGGATATCGATTCGTGATCGTTTTTATGTCATTCAAAATGTCTTACTATGTAGTTAAGTCTCATAAAAATTAAGCAAAATTAAACTTATATATAACAACTAAGTTCGCCGTTGTAAAGATTAATCATTTTTCCTTCCTTAGAAGTGAGCCATCATTACGCACTCATTAATCTCTCTCGTATATATTCGCTCATATTTTACTAAACTGTCTTTTGAGATTTTTTTATTTACTTAAACAAAGTATATTAAAATGAGTGTCAAAAAGTAGAGAGTAAAAAAATTAGGAATTATTATAATTTTTATTTTAAAAAAATTGTACATGAAAAAAATCTTATTGTAAAAGTTTAATTAATAATAAAAAAAGTTAAGGAAAGGGGATGCCACGTGGCACCCCCTTAATAGACAGCATCAAATGGTAATACAACTTTGATGATTGTCAATCTATTTGTCATTTTAGGTAGCTATTTTCGTCAGATGACTGAAAAATATGCTAACATCACTAACATGTCATGTGAGTATATGGGGGTATCAGCATGGGAGAAAAGATGGTTTCTGGAGAGAAGTCAGAGAGGAGAGAGACGCGAAAGAAAAGAAAGAAAAAACGAACCCCACCGCCCTTTCCTAAGAACCCTAGCCCCCAAATTGATTGCTCTCCTTTGCCTTTTGATTGCTTCTCTTTCTCTCATTTCCTTCTCAATTGCCCAATATCTAACACTATACATCATCATTCCATCTCCATCAAGTTATTATTGACAATGTTGGGTATTTTAATCGTCTCGAAATATGGAACCTGTCTTTTCTTTGGTGTTATTTTATTCATCCCTTGCTTAGTTTATTATCTCCCTAGCCAGTTGAAAAGATCAATCATTACACTAGGCCGAAGCATTATTTTCCAAGTGTTAATTCCACCCTGATCGAGATTATTAATGTTATGGGCACGCCATTGAAGATTATGATCTATGCCAGTTGACGAGAAGATCGTTGTTTTCTCACCTCATGGTTGGCTTTTTCGACTGCCTCTAACAACAAGCCTCGTTCGTTGATTGGTACAATGGATTTTTCCTTCACTTGGTTTGAGATTAAAGTCTTTGTTCCTTCTTTTTTCGCGTGATTGCTCTGTATTTTTTATCTTAACAAGTCATCTATTTGCTTCTCTTTCTTTGTTTACATTTCATTGCAGAAATCATGGGTCGATCATTGAAAATGATAGTCACCTTTTTGTTCTTTTTCGAACTATGTGGTTGCTTTCATTCTTCTGTTCCATTTAATTTTCAATCATAGACTGAGCAAAGCTTTGCAATTGTGAGATCACATGCGGTTTTGCGAGATACCCCATTCTTGGCCTTTAAATACCTGCTTTTGGATTTTGATCTTTCCCACTTCTTCTACACTTATCTCTACCTTTCAGTTGCTAACCTTATGAAAACTCTGGTTTACATAACTCTCTTAATGCCGGTAATGAGGCACCTAACCAACAGGAGCGTAATGTTCTCTCCCATAGACGTTATTCTTCTGATGGTATTCGAACCACTCTTCGAGCATCAACACTTTTCCGCACAGCCTTTCAATTGGGCAGCTGAAGTCACAACCCATCTCTTAGTCATCAGTTTCGATCTGCGCCACCTCCTGGTTTTGGGAACAGTGACATTCCAAGTCACACTCTTCCGAATTTAGATTTCCCTCATGACTGTCTTTCTGAAAATGAGATTAGAGCCGATTTGGAGCATCTTTGTTTCTATGGGAAAATCTGGGGTGAGTCTCTTCCTTACGGTACCATTAAGTCTAAACTCGTTTATGAATTGAGGCACATGAAAGGGCATTTTGAATTAGTTGATGTGGGGTATGACTGGTATCGTGTTAAGTTCACAACTAAGGAAGAGCGGGATGAGGCTTGGGAGGGTCAGCCTTACTTTGTTCAGGGACAAAGTTTTCATCTCCGTAAGTGGGAACCTTTCTTTAATTCTCTTAAGGCAACAACCACTCATGTTTATCATTGGATTAAGATTCCACATCTTCCTTTAGATTGTTTGGATTTTGATAAGCTTAATTTTATCATGAGGGATATTGGAATGCTGATCAAGTTAGATGATATAACCGCTTTAAAGTGGAGGGGTAGATATGCTAGGGTTTGTGTCTTTGTTGATATTACCAAACCTCTCAAGCAGGTAATTCATGTTCCTTTAAGGGGTGGTGTCTATTCTTTTCCTTTGCACTATGATAATATGCATACTTTATGTGTATTATGTGGCTTTCATGATCATGATATGGACGACTGTCCAAAAGTCCCAAAATCAGTCACCATTAAAGCTACCTTTGAGCCTATTGATAATGCTATCTTTAAGTTAGGGGAAGTTGAAGCTAACCTACCTAAACCTAATACTAGCTATGTGTGTTGAAGGTGGATGGCTTTCTATGTCACCAAGTAGAAGGTCTAGAAGAGCTCTTAGAGGAGAGTTTCGAGGTGGGAGACGTGGTGGGAGTTTGAGAGCTAATGCTAGGCCTAGACAATCTTAAGGAGATGCCTCCCCCTCAGCACCTATTTCTCCAGCAATTTCTCAAGCTCCAGAATCTGAACCAGCAACAGCTGTAACCCCTCTTAATGCTACCCTACCTGTGAGTCGCAGATGAGCCATGTCCACATGCCATTTTCAGAACATTTACTCCCTAAGCATCTTCTTTCTGAGAATGATTCACCACCTAGGATTGTCCAATGGGAGGTAAATAGTTCGACTGGTGCAGATGGTGGATCATAACCTTCATCTATTATATTGCATCCTCTCATCCCTCACACAAGGGAGAAGGGAGAAGGTGATGATATAGAGGACTTTATGGAGTTGGAAGACACTTCTACTGAATCCACAAAGTCGGGGAATAGAGGCGTCTTGAGGAGCTTGATGTTGGACTTGTTCATGTGAACCAGTGTGCTATTGGTGCAACTTCTACTTAGTTTTTAATTAATGCGGTTAAGTAATCATTTACCACGGGTTCTTATGGGTGTTTGAGATCTAGTTCCCTTATGGAAAATCCAAACTTTCTATTCCCTTGGGGTCGTGATCTTCTTTTGCTTATATTATGATCACTTGCCATTGTTTCTTTGTATTATAGTTCTTGAGGGATATTTTTTCGTACAATATGTTTCTTTGTTTGTTTCTTTCTCTTGCCCCATGAATTGTACTTCCCGGCCCACTTTTATAATTATTCTAATGATGACTTGCTGGTATTTTATTTCTTGTGATAGGTGGTATTTTAATTTTGACTATTTGCTGATTATATGTGTCTCATTTCTGCTGTTTAGGGTTTTTTGTTACCCCATTTTATTCTTCCATCATGTAATTAAGCATTGATTTTTAATACTATGTCTTATATTGAACATGAATCTATTTATTTAAGATTGAGCCTAATGGCTATGACAGTTTATGAGATGGTTAAAATGACTGCTTATTATTGTTCTCTTCCATGTTTTTTTTATTAATGATAATTACTAGTTGGAATATCCAAGGTATTAAAAAACCAAATGATATTGAGGAAGTTATCTTCCTTAAAAATCGAATCAAACCTAATATTCTCTTTTTAATTGAAACTTTATTTAGTCCCCGTAATACATCGAGAATGATTTAAAAATTAGGGTTCCATTTTCAAGATTCCGTTCCTGCCATAAACCATTCGTGAGGTATTTGGGTACTTTGGGATCAAGTTAATATCAAAGTTATGATAGAATTATTGCTCTTCATGTCGAAGATCTACAAAGTGAAAATAAGATAGTTGTTGTGCAGTGGGTGTCTATGGTCCAGCTCAAGAGAGTGATAAAATTAAAGTATCTTTTGGGATTGATTCCATGCTTTCGTTAGCCAGTTTCAGGATCCATGGTGTGTCATAGGGGTTTTTAATGAACTACTTAAATGTGGTGATAAGGATGGTGGCACTTCTGTTACTCCATGTAGATTACGTAGACTCTCTGATTTTTGTTTGTAAACACACTCTGAGTCGATTACTTGTATTTCGTCTCCGTTTACTTGGACAAAACAATGTCATAATATGTTAGTTAAAGAAAAATTGGGTCGAGCAATAGGTAATGATGCATGGATTTCTCTCTACCCAAATAGTGTGGTGTTGGGTTTTATTCCGTACTGCAAGTGCATAGTGTTGTTGTAGATAGTATAGGCAGGTACAGGTCGTTTCCACAGGGACAGAGTTTACTTCTTGGGTTGGTAGTATCTATATAGCTAACTTATTAAGTACTTCAGTTGACAGTAGTTAAACTTCAGTTTGTCACCGAAACAAAATTGAACTACTGTAGGGTGAATAATATTACTAACTGGGTATTTGAACTGGATAAAATTTGAGAGGAGAAAGTAACAACTTTAACAAAACTAATGTAAAGAAACTGAACTTTGA
>ONZK01000976.1:7515-28839 GCA_900322385.1 Pharnaceum exiguum | reverse complement strand
GCGATTATTGGAAATGCAAACAATCTAATTGTCTGGGTGCTTTACAGTATGGTACACGGCCACATTTATCTTTTAACGGACAGGATGGCTCATGGTAGTGGCTACAATTATTAGATGTATGTGTTAGATAAGTATTGACCGGTGTTCATGTGCTCTGATAGTTGTAGTGATCATTTTATTTAAGATGATTGTTTCGATTTTCGAATTATATTTGCATATATGCGTGTAGGTGATCGCAACGGCTGCAGAAGGGGTCAGCTGAAATGGTGGCAACTGTTTGCTTTTTCTAACTTCTGCACTTTTGATCTCTCTTCTTCCCCCTCTTACCTTTGCTCTTTTCTTTTCACCCACTGGCATGTACTATTTTTCTCGGCTCCAGTTTTGGGATTCTGGCTGGACTTATATCCTTTGAGTTTAGGCCTTCTTTTGTTTAAGGTGAAGAGAATTTAGGATTAGGTGCTTTATCAAATTTGCTTGGTGGATATGTTGAATAGAAGACCTGGAATTAATAGTTTGAGGATAATAAAGGCACTTTTGGTTTTCCATGACTTCCTGGTTCAAGTGCGTCCATTTTGCAAATCCTGAAGAGCCGCGAGTGAAAAAAGCCTGTATAGTTGATGACTACTATACTGAATTGGTGATTCCAGCTCCTTCTTATGGTGCTGGGACTCTTGTGGAATGTGGAGTATAGTGAAAAAGAATTGTGGCTGGAAATATTGGGTACAAATGTGTTACTGTTGTTCGGAGCATGTTTTATGGATCCTATTTTTACAGAACCCAAAAGATGATTTTCTTATTTTTATATTTGATCATGTGATGTCATTACTCATTAGGCTCCCGAGCTTATCCTAAAGACCTTCTCTATCTAAATTATATGTAATCCCTTCATGTAAACCTTCATTATATTTTTATATTAGATCATGTGATGTCATTTCTACAAACATCTTGGGAAGCACTTCACTATCTAAATTATTAGTTAGTTGTTACTTATATTTACACGTCAATTTGAAACCATTAACCCATGATTCAACAAAAAAACAAAAAACACCATGAAATACATATTATTTAGAAATATGTACAATTAAATGAACAAACCCCGTGCATCCGCACGGGTTTCAAACTAGTTATAACTAAAACCGAACTGAACTGAAAAAAACTGAAAAATGCTGAACTGAACTAAAAAAAACTGAAAAATGCTGAACTGAACTGAAAAAAACTGAACTGAACTGAACTGAACTGAAAAAAAATAAACTGTAGTACTACCGACTAACAAAACACAACCTTAGTGTAATTTCTTATCATCTAATGACCAATGTAAATAGGAGCCCTAATCCCTTTAAAAAGAAAAAGAAAAAGAGGAGCACCTATTATTGAGTCTTTGCCCAAAATAACGTGCAAAAAAAATTTATTCCCACTCAACACCCACTTTAAAACTAATTCCCAAAATACCGTCCACGTCACTCGAGAAAACGGCCCCGTCACGGAAATGGTAAGTCGCCACGGCTCGTGGCGTCTATAAGCGTTAACCCGCCAATAGACATGGCGACTAACCACAATAGTAAGTCGCCACGAGCCGTGGCGACTTACATTGTGTGAAGTTTGTCAATAAACAGAAAATTAATAATTTTGACGCTTTTCTTTTAGTTTCTCCACGCTCCAAAGCGTAGATAAATTGATTTCTGACTGCTCCATAAAGTGTCTCAAGCTTTGGACATAATATTGTGTGGACCCAAATTGGCTATGACATTAATAACGCTGGAAAGCA
This sequence comes from Pharnaceum exiguum, assembly GCA_900322385.1. Taxonomy (NCBI): domain Eukaryota; kingdom Viridiplantae; phylum Streptophyta; class Magnoliopsida; order Caryophyllales; family Molluginaceae; genus Pharnaceum; species Pharnaceum exiguum. The sequence continues at coordinate 27,074 of ONZK01000976.1, read as the reverse complement.
TCAAAAGAGCATGTAACTGAGACGCTTTATTGAGTTGAAAGCTTCGGCTGTATTGTGGAGAATATTATAGCCGCATTTTTGCGTCGAAAATTGAGAAACAAAGCGTGGAAAAATGCCAATTTTTCCAGATTTCTTGAGTTTTGTAAAGGTAAGTCGCTCCCACTATTGGCGACTTACCACTCGCGTTAGTCGCCACCAGTGCTATAAGTCGCCACCGCAAGTGGCGACTTACATTTTCCGTGACGGAGCCGTTTTATCGGGTGACGTGGACGGTATTTCGGGAATTAGTTTTAAAGAGGGTGTGGAGTGGGAATAATTTTTTTTTTACACGTTATTTTGGGCAAAGACTCCCTATTATTTGCGCATTTCATATTTTCATTCAAGAAAATTTAATGGGCCACTAATAAGTCACCAACCATTCTAAACATATTCATGGACCATTCATTTCATTGAATGAAGTACTTCTTCACTAATTCTCATGAAAAACGACAACTAAAAGTACTCCTTCTCAACGAACAAAAAAAAAACAATACAAAAACATGCCCCATCATGATCAATATTGAGCTTGACTTCAGTAACTATAATTTCGTTTTAAAAAAAAGTACAGGCGCAAATCACAGGATACAAACAAGCAGTGTGTCTGTGCATGGGTCAGTACATTGCACTATGTTCCCGGTTTTTTTTTAAGAAGTATTCAAATGATATGATGACAAAGACTAGCTATTTCGTATACTCATCAATGCCCAAACATTAGACTCCAAAAGAAAAGGGCAAAATCTCACCACTCGGAAAAGCAATTCAATTGTCTACTTCGTTACTGAGTTTCCAGCTAAATTCCAAGCAGATACATAAAGACTTAAAGAGAGTTAAAAAGGATTCAGCAAGAATTAAGGAGTCGTGTTTTCTGTTGGATTATTATTCTAAATTTCATTTTTTTGTTAGAAATTACTACTCGTAGTACTTCTTATAGTTTAATTATGATATTCAAGTAGTATGCAGCTGATACTAAAGTCAGCCTCCAGAACTTGGTCGCTTGTGGACAGCCGAGTAACGGACAAAACTACTTACAAGGCCCAAAACAAAAGTACAAACAAACCCACATGAGAAATTGCCATTTAGCGCTTGAAGAGTTGAAGATTGCTAAGAAAAGTATTTGACTTCTATGGGCCATGAAATATAGTTTACTAGAAGCACATGTTCCCAGTTTCCATTACGTACTTCTGGGAAAAATAGTTAATAACAACAATTATATTAATTCAGTAAATCTAATTCTTCCATGAATGGTGTTAATTATTGTTAAAGATTGATATCTCACACTTAGAAAGAAGATCCAGCTTTTCATGGAGAAGTACGTGTACTTTCGTACGTATTTGAAGTTGATTCGCTGTCCAGTTCAAAAACATTTACCAATGAGTCAATGACTGACCCTGGTTTAAGAAAAAAAACGTTAATGACATTTTCGTTCAATTATTTTACTACTTTGACCAATTTATCAATTAATGTACACTTTTAATGCTCTCAAAAAAAATGTACACTTTTAATAATTTTAAAAATGTAATATGCAGAAAGAACTTCTAAAAGGTGGTCTATATATATTGAGTTTTTTTTTAAAAGCATATTGAGTTTTTTTAAAACTAATTCCATACAATATTTTCTCAATTTATGTTCAAGGTTTCATAAAGTTGACTAGAAAAATTCATAATGTAAATGTTTTTTGGGGCTAAGGGAGTACTTATATCAAGATGAAGGTGATGTTGACGGTGTTGGGCGGTTGTACTTTAGATCGCTTTTTGGGTTGGAGACTTGGAGGTGAGATTGTAGGATTAATGCCTTGCTATCTTCTATCTAGGGGTACGCGATCTCAACACGGGGGTCTCGCTATATATATATCCTATACCGTTTGTATTCTGTACACACTCAGAGAAACCTAAATAAAATCTGTCTTCCTTCTGATAGTGGACGTAGGCGACACTCGGTGAACCACTTTAAATCTCTGTGTCTTTTCTTTGTTATTTTCATATTTGCTTGCTTCCGTTATAACAAACGATAGAGGTTAGTTCTTTGCGTTGTTGTTGAATTGGGGTTGGTGGTGCCAAGTGTTGGGTCTACAGTTGGCAAGACGGTTACGGTGGAAAGTGGTGGTGGTGACTAGGCCGGGAGGTGGTTGTCGGGGGAGGATAGAAAGAGAGTGGAGTAGGTTGGTGAAGGGAAAGAGAGGAGAAACATAGTCTTTTTTGTTTCTGATTTTTTTCGCATTGGGGTGTACGGTTCACCCTGTTGTATAATATAATCTGTCATAGATTATGTTCAATTCATGTATATTATTCCATTCAGCTGTATCTAGCTAATTAATTTAGTTCAATTTACATTCTATAACTATTGTTTGTTCGGATTAGCTTAAGAATTGAAATTTACAAAAATTGTGTGAAACTATTTCATATATAAGATTGGGTATTAGCGAAAGAAAAATGTTGATTAATGACCATCTGATGGTCATTATTAGTGACCCTGGACGGTCATTAATGATTCCATCATTCGTATAAATTAGGTTCACATAATTTTTTGTGTAAGAAATTAGAGACTAACTAATGTAGAAAGGAATTGAGCTAATTAAACTAAACTTCAAAAAATAGTGGAACAGAATAAGGTTGTGTTTTGTTCGTCAGTACTACTGCAGACAGTTTTTTTCAGTCAATTTAGTTTTATTTATAATTTTAACTGATTTCAATTTAGTTCAGCATCTTTCAGTTTAGTTCAATTTCAATTCATATCTTTCCAACCGAACAAAACATGTCATAAGCATAGAAAAAAGTGCTAAACTGTATATAACTTATACGTACTCATGAATTAAAAGATTTCAAAAACACATGGAAGTAAACAATAGGTCAACACCTAAATTAAAGTAAAACAGAAAGTCTTGCACCCAAAAGAGGGCAAATCAGGAAATCAGACCAAAAAAGTAAGATAGAAATTAAATCATTCGATCGGTCTTGATAATCTTCAACGAAATTATAATGTAAAAAATACTTAGCTTCTTACTTATAGTATGGATCAAAGACAGCAAAGTCCAACCTAACACGACCTAGATTCAACCAATATTCTCTGGTATAACACGACCTGCTAACATGTCCTAAATTCAAATAGCGAATACTATACATGGCCATATGATAAGTTTCTTTGAGGTTTGACAATTGACAATAACATCTCCAGTAACTAAACTTAAAACTTTGAAAATCCACATTACTCCTCGTCCTCCCTAAAAGAAAAAAAATGAAGTTAAATTTTACCATGTATATAGTATACTATTGTATCTTTTTTACACAAAAAATATAGTAGTATCGGACATTGTTATTCGTAATCCCGTTGTCCCTAAAAAAATTTGGTATCCTATTGTATCTATTTTACACAAAAAATGTATACACTTTTAATTTTATTATAAACGGCTTAATTAGATTCATTTTCCTTTGTACAGCAATTTCAACCACACTGATCAATGATCATCATCCCACTCTCCTCAAAAAATAAAAAAAATTGATCATCCCACTACGGCACTACGTACTAGAACTCTGTTGCAAAAAACAAGTTTATAGAGAAGTAACTAAGTTCAGTTGTTTTTTAAGGTCAAATAAACCGAAAATCTACTTCAATCAGATCGAACTATCGAAGTTAACTTTCTCTCATGTACTGTAATTATTTCTAGACGTTCATACAAACGAACGAGGCGCGGGAATAATGAAGCATTTTGAGTTTCCAAAGTCTCAATGTTCGACGTCTCGACCACGTTCCCTTCTTCCCATGCATGCATGCACATAATAATTTCTATGTACACCCCACTCTCTCATGTATGAAATCACTGACCCAGATTTTGACATCCCATTTTGCACGGTGTCTCCCGACCAGACTCACCCAACCCTTGACCTTTGTAAATTGAAGTACTTTTTAATTAATTTAATCAAAAAAACCACACGAGTGGGTGTAGACTATACAGTCTTAATTCCGTCAAAAGCTCAATATAATATGATGTAAGTAAGAACGATGTTAACTAAACCCAACGGAATTATTTGGACCGTCAAACATCATAATATATAAAATCTATGTACTCCTGTTGAATATGTCTCGATTGTTGGTTGAAATGAGGGCTTCCATGCATCATCAAAACCGTTGAGAAACGGACATGTGGCGGCGGCGGATCTGCGGGGCGACGATCGAGATGAGTCCGCCAAGAGGAGGCCTCATCTTGGCACGGTAAATCATCTCATCGTAAGGCCTGCGGTAGAACTTGAAGTAGGGTAAGAAAGCTTCCTTTGACTTCTCAGCCTTGCATGTGATGAGCCCTTGTGTGTCTCGACGTCCGAAAAATGCAGCTGCCGGAGACTGGAGTATGGAGAAACCCGGCTTCGGAGTCCGAGGCTGGATGACATTAGCAGCATCAGCATTGTGTGTTTTCTGAGGGAGGGGAGTTGAAGGGATAAAGTTCTTCCTTAGAAGCTTGGTGGAAGGCGTGGCGGGTGTGAAGGTGCCACGTGGTGTCCTGGCAATGGGTGATGCGAATGAGAAAGACCGCGCGTTGGGGCCCAGAATGGATGATGAGGTGGACGAAGGGGTGAGGCTTATCTTGGAGCATGAGCTGGAGGATGACGTGTCCGATGTGAGGCTGAGGTACCACGGCTTGAGTGAGTCGTAGTTGTGAGACACGCTGAAGGCGAAGCGGGAGGAGGCGGACGGACCGATCTTTGATTGCATTGAGGGGTCGAACCGGAGGGAGGCGGCGCGTGGGTACATTGAGAAGTCGTTGTAGTCTAGTGAGACTGAGTCTTCAAAATCAGCTGAGGTGACTATTGAGGTTAAGCTTGAGAGGTCTACAAATGGGCGCACACCCTGCCATGCATCAAAGTGTCAAATTAATTAGAATTAAGTTTTGCTAAAGCCTAGTTTTAAAATAGTTCACTTGTATTGAAATTCAATTAAACAGAAGTAACAGAAAGTATGTACATATATACTGCAATAACAATACATTTTGCAAATCAAACATCTATTGTTATTTCTTACAAGTTACACATCTATTGTTATTAGTTACAACACGAATTTGTCTATTTCTTTTTCTTTTTTCATAGCTCCTAGAGGTAAATTTAATTAATTCGAATGTTTAAAGAGTACAAGCTTAGTGGAACGACAAAAGTTGAAAATGGATAAATTATTCAGAATGTCAACATGTATGTATGAACAAAGAACACAATAGTAAGGCAAAGGTTGAAATAGATGTTCATTTCAACCAATTAAAATGAGCCGTGTAAAAACACAGTTAATCACAATTTACAAACAACTAATGCATCAACAAATAGTAAATCTGTCTGTCAGGTGCCCCTCACATGGAAAAACGGGGCACACAAGGAAAAATTAACAGCGCATAGTTACATGCAAAACAAGACTCAAGGCCCAAAAAGGGGAGAATAAAAGGGAAGGATGAAATAAGTTTGAACTTAGAACAGAGTGAAGGTTAGAGAAGAAATATTACTATAACCTAACCAATTTGACTACTTTTTCCCCAAAATGATCCTACCAGTTGGAAAAGGTAAATGATGGTCCTTTTGAACGTGCATGATTATATCATAATTTTTGCAGTTACGACTTACCACAACTCAACAAATTTCAACCCCTCCCCCACATAGTTACAACCTTCTCGAGGTTCAAATTAGTTTCCCTCCTTTTCCACTATTCACATTCTCCATGTGGACAAAGGCCTTGCAATGCAATGATTGGGGTTTACAAGCAGCTTTACCATCCTGCTTTGCGAAAGCAAGGTCAAGTAGTTCAAATAGTACTCATTTTGTTCTTCTTGATTATCATAAATAAAGTTTACTTACAGGGGATAAGAATAATACTACAAGGTCTACAACCATTATGAAATGTCGAATAATATCATAATTACTCTCCCTCCCAAGGCATGCATATAGACCACATAGCACACGAGTAAACGGCAGAAATATGACACGAAATTATTACGACAAATTTAAATCGATCATACGAATACAAATTTGAACAAAGCACAAATCCAAGCACTTAAGTTACATGTACTGTGCTTAACAAATATTTTGAAAGTGGTACAAACTACAAAGTTTGGTTAAATTGGGTGACTAGCACAAGCTAAGTTATCAAGTTATTGCCAAATAGCTTGCTTTATCAATGTCATTTAACACCAAATCTGAAATGTTTGATGAATCTGTTTACTCCGTATGTGTAACAAATATCTATCACTAATTGAGCAGCTGAAATTTAAGAGATGCCAAAAACAATCTACATACAGACTTTAATGGAGCAAACGTATACCTTCCAAAGATAAGGAAAAACCGAGGGAGGATCAATGATAAAGGCCTTGCGAAGACGTCCAGGATAGTACTCGGCCACGATCTTAAGTGTTGGTAGCACTATGTTCATAAATGCTGGAGCTGATCTGAAAAAGCCTGCAATTTGCCAATATCCCCACCCATATCATTATTATGCCACTATTGCATTGGTCAACAAAACCCCATATCTCAGTTGCTCATAAATGAACAATCCATAAATATAATTCCAAAGGGGGGACCAAAATAAAACACGTAAAAAATAAAAGACCTATCATACATTCATACTCCTAGAAAAATTGTTACTAGCATGCTGTAACTAAAGAGAATTTGTCATGTACTAGTGTACTACTGAGTGAAATTGACCAATCTTAGGATAGTTTGCATAATTCCATGACATTCCCACAAACACCCTTGGGAATGGAACCCAATGGTTTGGTGTGAAATACGGTACAACAGTGACCTCACAAGGGTAATGCAGGAAATTTCACTGATAAAATGTTGGTACTCCGACAGATTATTGTTAGTCTGTTACCCCAACAAAGTTTTGCTTTTTGTCAATTTGACGACAGGAAAGCAAAAACTGAATTGAATGACTCAAGGAATTGAATTCATAAATGATGTCATTTAATCAACGTACAAAAAATCATGTCTTAGTCTTATTACATAAGCGTGCTCCTAAAACATCAAAACAATCACATCAATTTGAGTGGCTAAAAGAAATTAAGACATACTGCAACAAAGTAAAACACGGCATTATTTCCTAGAAGAAACAAAAAAATAGAAGATAAAAAGCACTAGCTAGGGAGCAATTAATTAATCAAAAGGCGAGAATCTAATAAAGCTCTGTATTAAGCCTGATAATACAGATTCAGCCTTTTCATGAGAGAACCTAGGAAAGTGCAAGTTACAACTTTGCCCTTGCGTTTCAAATTTTATCTAGGGCGGGAGTGTGTTCATAGCTAGGACTGTTTCGTCAATCAACAGTTCCAAAAGTTGTTTACAAACACTAAGCTCAAAGATAATTGTGTTCAAGAGATTTGCTTACTTGCATCGAAGAGGATGACGAATTGTTCAACATTTTTATGCATTGTTTGGATCGCCACTTCTATTGTAAATACCATCAATCGAGTAAAGCTGCACAATATCATATTCACTTATATAAGAATAAAGTTTATAATCATTTATCATATTACTATTCTAATAAAAAAAAATTAATTTCAATGAGCTTACAATTTTTGTGAGTGGATTTTTTGATAATCTTGCTTGATTCGGAAAACCTGCAAAATGAGACCTCAGAATTTATTCCTACACAAAACAGGAAATACTTTTCCTGGAATAATTGCAAAAAGACAAATTCTTTAACCTTTAATCTTACAGTAAAAAGAAAAGTGATGCAATTAAAATTGATCAAAGTACGAGACTAAAAATAAAATGTTACCATCACGGGTCTACATTCATCATCATGGCCAGCTACATATGCTACACCCTCAGCTAGCTCTCCACTGAACTCATCCGCTATTAAATTATCTGCATCATATAAAACAATAAAACAATGAGTTATAAAACAATAAAACAATAAAACAATGAATATTTACATCCTAAAAAAAATTCCATGATAAGACAGATAGAGCAAAAATCAAACTTAACCCCAAAAAGAAATTTACTTGTTTCCTTAAACTTCTCTTGTCTATAGTATCTACTTTCTTAAAGTGACTGAAATGACATGAAATGAATTGGACTTGCATGTTTGTCTTATTTGCTGAATTTCAAACCTCAAATTAGAAAAAGCAAAAGGGTGTTATTGATCAAGATTCCATTTTTTCACCCACAACAAAAATAAAGATATAATATTAAGTATCATGAACTTAGTAGCTAGCTAGCTTAGCTTAGTATAGCTTACCAGTGCCAATGGTGTCTCTCCAAGTGAGGCAAGCTCTAAGTTGCTTAGCTGCTTTCTTAACATTGTCACCTTTGGTTTTCAGAAACCTCTCTACACAAGCTGTGTTACAAAACTTCTCCTGCGAAAAAAATGAAGAAGAACGTTAAAAACTTAAAAAGATGCAAACTTTATTGACCATGGTGAAGTTTGATGGAAATTTGAAAGTGGGTAATGATGACAAAGGTGAATAGCATACTTGTTTAAGAGAGAGAGTGGATTGCTTCCTGAGAATGTCAAGGACAGCATCAACTTTGGTTTTCTTCTGTTGATGTTGTTGCACGACCTCCTTGATCTTCCCCATTTAAGGTTCCTGCTGTTTGGCTGCTGTTTGTGTGGTGTTGCGTTTTTGTGTTTGTGTTTGTTTGCTGTTCTTTTTTGTTTGTTCCAGTCTTCTGTTTTACGCAACCAGTAGACAGAGAAGTGAGAGAAAGTAATTGATTGTAGAGATAGATGTGACTCACTGTGTGTTTGTGAAAGAGAGTGACGCAGAAGGGGAAATGTGAGAGGGGGGCGTATATATAGCAAGGATTAGATTGCATAAGCCAAGCTAAGATTAGATATAAGAATATTAAATAAAGTATATAGTATATGTGCGGGAGATTGAATTTTAAATGAAGGTTTGAGTTAAGCTAAGGTAAGGTGACTTATGAGTTATGAGACTTATGACTTACTGTATGTATCAACTATGATCAAGTGATGTGAAAGTGTGAAATGATCGAACGGTCTAGAGTGAGTAGTAAGTAGTAACAGCCAGTGGTGGGGACAAGGAGCAGCAAAGAGCAAAGTGGCTGGCTTTGAGTTAAGCTTTGAGTTTTGACACCCGTTATAATCTCATGATGATTAAGTTTGCTTTCTCCTTTTTATTTACCCTTTTGTAACTTTGGTATATGGTGGGTGTATATTTTTGGGTAAAGTTTAGCCAGATAAGGGTGCCTACACTGGTGCCTGCTGTGAAAGGTGGTGTAGACGCAGACCTTGAAATAGTTCCATTTATTTATGCATTATTATTATCAGCTTCAAAGTCAATTGATGAGTGGTAGTACAATATAGGGGAATCAGCATTGAAGTCTCAGTTATGCAGTTTGTTGGTTTGTAGCATCTGCCATTGTACGATTGATTTTATCGTGGTGCAATCTGAATACTCGGTAGATGCCAGGGCAGTAAGGTTAAATTAATTAATTGACGCATATGGGTGAAAATTTCAAACTTTTCCGCATGATGCTTGCATCAATTATTCAACTGGTCACCAACGGAGCTATTTGACAATCATCTGTTAGAAAAAAATACTAACATGCCAAAAATGCTATTTCACATTGCTAAACGTTGTGCTTGTAACGTTGTACAAACAAGTCAATCGGGTCAGATTCAATTAGGATAGTTTTCGACTAGATCATTAGAGTTTAGTGGTCAAATTGGGCAAATTATATCATACACTCGGTGTACCTTACTCTGTACACACACCTTTGTATTTAGATGATTAAAAGATTGGGCCCTTTATTTTTTATGAAGTATTGGGCCTAAAACAAGAAAAATAAACAAAGAGGGTGTACGGAACAAGGTATACCGGGTGTACAATGTAAGTATTCAATTGGCTCAGTTGGTACGTCTTAGTCCAATCAGTTAAATTTCGGAGGTGTTTCAGACTTTCGGGTCTTAGTCGCTCAAATTTGGTCCTTTCATATAAATTTTGGATCAAATCGGCTTTTATAATTCAATGTGGGTCTTCTTTCAATCCATTTACAATAGTTTACAATCGGCTGAGATTGAAATTTGGTTAAGTCATATACAAATTTAGCTCATTATTGATTTGGGTTAATAATCGGTTAGGGTTGAAAATGGTTTGAGGCTAACAAATTTGGGTCGACTTAGTTCGAATCAAGTCATTTCAGGTTTCGATTTAAAATCAAATCATCATAGACATTGATTTTGGATTAAAGTGAGTCCAGATCTAGATATCGATCTCTGACCCATCTTACGAGGTCTATTTTCATTTGGTTCTGCTGATCAATACTTTTTAGTTGAATTCACCTAAATTTTTGTCTGTGAAATAATTTCTCATCACAAAATCAATTAATATTAATTTGTAAGTAATTTTAAAAGCCACATTACATGATTTCATAAAAGCCTAATATCAAAGAGGTTCGAATAAGCAATAAGTGATCAACAATTAACACAAATTTAAATTTAGGTCAACATAGTTCAATTCAACAAAGTTAATTAAGCTCTAAATTGATTCATTCTTGTCAAATCAATATCCTAGATTCTTCTATAGTGTGGTGGCTCTCATAAATTCCGTTACTTGGAAACGACAAAACCATCGTCTATCCTACTTTACATTTAGAAAATTCGACAAAGAAAGTTTGTTAACAATTTGGAACTCTCTGGTTGATAACGCAAAGGTATTGAGTTGGGAGTAGTGGCTTTTATGTAAGTACACCATACATATGTCTTACATTGGTATTTAAGGAACCAATACTTGCTCAATATATTTCATTTATTCCATTAATTTAGTAGTCGAGAGATTTCTTCACATACTCACTCATATATAATATTGGGCTTTCAAACCTTTTGTGTTGTCGAATATGAATCGAATACAAATCGAATTGAAATCAATCCTTTTAGTTTGTTTACTAGATTAGATCTAGACGTTCTGCACACTGTATGCAAAATGTATACCTATTGTACTTTTTGTGCTCTACACATTCACCATTTTCTCAATAATACAAGTGGTATTTCTAGTCTACTAATCTTTACATTCATGGGCGATTTCAGAGTATATTAAAAAAGTTGTCCTCCTCTTCTTAACATACAAATTGATCCATCCTCTCATGAGAAAATGCGAAATCCGCTTCAAAGTTAGTGAGTATCACGACATAATTAAACACATTTTTCATCTCGTCCATATTTAATCTATCGTTTCTCTTCTCCAATATCTCTCTTTTCTCTTCTACTTCTTCTTCTTCTTTGTTTTTTTTTAAAATAATTGTTTTATTCAAGTGCTCCTATAATATAATTGAACTATTTACATTAGAAATTTAACGAATAATTTATATCTATATCTTGGTTAATTACTTAATTACTGAAGTTCTTGGATCTTTCTACTCTAAAACTATTGTTGCACAATGATATATACCATAATTGTGGCAATGTGCTACTTGCAAATCTATTGTAAGATTTGTGGGTTAGTGGACCCCTTAAAAAAAATTAAAATCATCTTGTCCCCCTCCTCAAATAAAATAAAATAAAATTAAACGCCACCTTTAATCACTTAACTATGGATAATCTTTAGTACACGCCACATCCCTAAGTTTTTTTGAAAAGGCGTCACTAAGTTAATGCTCCAACATAACAGCAACCTCAAAGCATCCAGAATGATAAATAAGGGACCTTAGTTATCCAAAGTGATATAGCCCAAACCTCGAATACCCAAAATGTTAAATTTTCAAAAAAAAACAATAAAAAAGGATGATTTCGTCTAAAAATTAAGATTAACGCTTCATTTCATTGTAGTTCGATTTATTTGCTCCCATCTACAAAACTGAAACTAAGAAAATTTCAAAAAATGGATCAAATTTGGGAAACTAATGAACATAACACAAATGAAACCAAAACTAACAGTACTAGAATGAAATTTAACACGTGAGATTAAAAATATCATGTTACAATAAATTATAAACCAAAATCTCTAATATATGACATTAACTCAGAATGCAAAAAAAAAAAAGAATAGAAAAAAAGGATAAAATTATGAAATAAGAAGATGAATTAGAAGATCATTAATGTTTTGAAGGAAAAGTATGATAATTTGAGTGAACATCGAGTGAGATATGAGTTCTTCTTCTTAATAGTTAGACAAGAGACAATTGAGAGTGAATCAGGAGAAGCAGCGGGAAGAGAAAGGGAATGAGAAATTTAGAAAATCGAAATGTAAAAAATGCTCCCACCCATAAGTGTGCCTTGTAGTCACTTTTTTTGCTTATAATTACCACTTAGAAGGTGTAGCTTACACCTTGTATATACTAGACTAAATAGATTTCAGTTTGGTATAATTTATGCTGTTATGCGCTTTGTAATTTAGGAATAATTTGTGACTAAATTATTTTTATTGTGTCATTTAATTTGTTGATTGGCCAAAAATTGTGTGTTCTTGTGTTGATGTCTATAACGTGGTGGATTTAGCCTTTAGTTAAGTCTTCAAATTCGTCATTCATTGAGTTGAAAATCCACTTTCTAATCACATTTTTCACATTGAGAATGATTAGAATTTTTAGACTAATCAAAGAAGCATGTCGAAATAAAAAAGCATATTGGTCATAAAAAAGAAGAAGCATAATCGGGTTCAACCATTTATATTAGTTATATGGTGGCTTTGTTGAAGGGCAACTTTACAATGACTTGCATTAGAAACGACTTTCGAAGAGTGACTTGTATTAGAAATGAGTTTCGAACCATGAGAAATATGTTGTTAAATGATTATTTAATCCCTTTCATTAAGAATGAGGTTATGGCACAAAACATACCCAACATTTCTTGTCAATTTAATCAAATATCAACCATGTAATTTTTTAATTGCTTTACATATATAAAAGAAACATAGCAACCATATATCTATTTATTGCATATTTTAGTTGGATCGTAAACCAGACCTTAATTTTTCCGGTCTAGTGTTTGGGTTTAGACCTTAATTTGCATTAAATTGAAAAACGACATAAAAGTACACAACCAACAAATTATAAATACCCTTGAAGTTTAAATTAAGACCACAAAGAGATTCAAATTAGTGTCACCCAATTTACACATATTTAAAAGTAGTAAAAATAGCACAAATAAAAAAATCCAGTTTGATTTGTTTTTTGGATTTCGGACCCGACCCAGCTGGGCCGGACCAGAATAGGCACATCCTAATTATAAAATAATAAAAGTAAACCGTCGTTGTTACTTGCCATCTCCCAATAAGGTTTTACGGAGTAGCAAATATTGAAACATTAGCCATGTTTTGACTAATTACATAAAACGTTAGCCATGTTTTATTCTCCAACCTCTGAGAAACATGCACTTTTACAAGTTGCGGAAAAATTGTGTGAACTTGTTTCATATAGGAGATTATGTATTAATGACTGTTTGATAGTCATTTATGACCCTTTAAGGGTAAACAATAATAACCCCTCTGTTAAACAACAATGACCCCTCTTATCTAGTCTCATATATGAAACAAATTCACCCAATTTTTTATCAACCAAGTTAGTGATGCCCAAATTTGAAAGACTACCTAAATCAAATCGTCAAATGTCCTTGTAGTGTAATATTTTGAGTTCTTAAATGACCAATCTCAGAAATCCTGAATATGCCTATACATCCGTATATAACCATTTTCCAGGACATACATGATACGATACATCCACTTTATTGGGCTTGAAACGGAGCCCACACCGCCAAGAAAAAAAAAAGAAGATATAAATGGAGTCTACACCAAGTGCTAGTGCTACAACTTACCGAGTAAATCTTTACACCTTTCAACACAGTGGCTCTCCATTTACCAGATAAATCCATCACCTTATGCTAAAATTTATGGATCTTGATCCAACAGGAGCAAGCATATTTGGTTACGGTGTCAATTCGTTTTTTTGCGATTATCAATTATTATTGTAACATTGTTGTTGTTAGGGCAAGATTATCCCTGCAACTTTAGTGGGTTGCAAGGGAGTTGCAACCACAGTTGTAGGGATAATCTCCTTGCAACTTTGCCAAAGTTGCAAGATGAGGTATTCATATGAATACCTCACCTTGCAACTTTCATTAAATGATTTTTCATTATTTTATTAATTTTTTCTCAAAATCATACACATCCAAACTCTTTTTAAAAAATAAAATATTTAAAAATTAGATGAGATAATAAATGTGCACAGGTTTAAAAGAGTTGTAACAAAGTTGTAGGGATAATGTGGAAGTCAATCTAGAGTTGTAAGCTGATGTGGCATGTATAAAAATTTGTGTAGAGTTGCAAGTAAATTGTAGGGATAAACTTGCCCTTAGGAGACAAAAATATGGAAACGAGACAGCTCGACCATTATAGTAGTAATAAATTTTGTTAATTGTGACAAAGAACATTGATTTTCCCACGATGAGAATGTGCATATGCAGTTTCCAACGTTCTAATTCTAAGGCAGAATCGTAGAATCCTCGTGCTAACTTCTAAGGCTTCGTCCACATTATTAATGACTCGCGGAAGTACCCGACCACATTTTTTCTACCATACTCGATAACACACATAACAGATTAACACTGCATAAGGATGAAAATAAGGACTTCGGTTATCCGCAGAACTACGGCATCATCAGTTAATTGTAGTAGCTTGGTTAAAGTCACGCATGAATGCATAATGTTCTCTCTGCGCTCTGCAACGCATCTGGACCTTGCTGCAGACTTGCAGTTATGTAAGGATAACATATCCTTTAGAACATACAGCTGAGCTTACCTTATCTAGGCAAACTAAAAACTATACCGAGGAAGCTCTCTGTTTCTAGCTTCGACAGCTAGAATATGAACTTCCTCCACCATATTCCTAGAGACCTTCTGCAACAGAATAGAAAAGAAAGCACTTTGAAAGGATTCGATCCTGATCCTGATCCTTAGTAGTGTTGGCAAATAAAAAAGGCTCTTAATTGATCTGTAGTGGCTCAGACGGAAGATAGTGGTAGTGGCTATACACGGAGAACTGACACTGCATGTTATTCCACTTTGTTACACAAAATGTTCGTTATGTTGTACACGAGACAGAGACACAATTCACAACCGCTTTCGATAACTCATGACTCATGCTATTCTATTTTCACATGTACATGCATAACTTTAAATCTAATTATACAGTGCGCAAACTTACACCTGTGTCTTTTTCTGTATGGTAATCAGGTCCAAGGTAGAACCGTAAGTTCTGTTCAAAGCTTCAGCACACCAGCCATGGCCATCATCAACAGTCGGCATTCTCACCTCCATGAAAGGAGACACAGGTTTCTGGCTGCCCGGAAGGACAGCACCAGCAAAGACTCTGAGTACATTTGATGTGTCGATATCCATGGACACATTGATTTCCGGAACACCTTGTGGCACTGGAGGAATGCCAGTGATTTTGAAGTAACCAAGAAGATGATTCTTCTCTAGTTTTGTCTCTTCACCTTCATAAACCATAACTAGGGCCTCAGTCTGATTATCATGGACAGTTGTAAAGACCAGATCCCTCCTGGCCGGCACGGTTGTGTTCCTCAGAATGATGGGCACAAAACTATTTCCATCAGCTCGAAGTCCAATGCTCAAAGGAGTTGCTTGAATGGTAAGCAAATCCAGGTTCCCAAATGGGTCACTGACACCTGAAGCCACAGCTCCTTCCAGGGCTGCTCCACAAACTGCAGCTTCCAACGGGTTCATTCCTTCATAAAGTTTATCTCTCTTGCATATGCTTTTTACAAGATCTCTTATCTTTGGGATCAATGAGCACCCTCCAACAAGTATTACATCACTGAGATCATCGGCTTCTACTTTTGCGTCATGCAAGCATTGCTTTATTAGGTTTTCGCACATATCAAACACCGTCTTGTTAGCGTTCTCAAATTCCAATCTGTCTAAGGCTTTCGACACTCTTCTTCCGTTCCCCATGTCAACATCGAAGTCGACACTAGTTTGAGTGGACAACATGTGTATTGCCTTCTGTGTTGCAACTCGAAGTGAAGCCATCGATCTGATCTCTTCAAGTCCACGACCTGAGAAAAGGGTCTCAAACTCAGGTAACAAATGACGCATCATGTTCTGTAAGAGGTCTTCACCTCCTATGGCAGCTCCTGACAAGGCTTTTATCTGTGAGACTCCACCTGCTGTGGCACTGACAGCAACATCACAAAAACCTGCTCCCATGTTGAAAATGAGACATACTTTCTCGCTTCCACTACCCATATTTTCGTGCACTCTCTGTTGCTGCTGTTGCGCATATAAAAGTGCAACAGAAGTTGGTTCAGGCATCAGTCTCAGAACATGAAGTCCAGCCATAGCACAGGCACGCTCAATCCTTGTGAGTTGGAAACGGCTGAATGAAACTGGGATGGTTAAGACAGCATTTCGTACAGGTCGCTTCAACTGAAGTTCTGCCATGGCTCTTAATTCCACCAGAAAAATAGCTAGAACTTCTTCCGGTGTGGTAGACCGCCACATATTGTTGACCAAGGCGGCAATGAATGGACGGACTCCAATATTTAAGGTCTGAACCAAAAATGGAAGGCTTTTGCTGGCATGGACAACAGGGTCGGTGTCTACCCTACCAATAAGCCGCTTCAAGTTGAAAACTGCTGATCCAGATAAAACTTCATATTCGTGGTGGAGGTGACTGCTGACACCTCCAGAGGGGATTTCGTCTCTAAAACTTACATACGATGGCATTAGCTTCTGGTTTCTGGTGTTTCTCAGAAGTTCAACTTCAGAGCCGTTCCAAACTGCCACACTACATTGTGATGTACCAATATCTATGCCAATGGCCACTTCTGGAAAAGCTGGAGATTTTTCCTCACCAGTAGTTTCACTGTCAGAAGCTACAGTGTATGCTTGTTCAGCCATTCCTGCATATAGGGGAAAAATCATTTCAATTGAGTCAGCTACAGACTTACAACACAGTTCAGTCCCTGAAAAATAACATATAGCTCGACAGACGGACAGAAGCAAATGAACTTCAAGCATCTAGCATGACAGCCAACGATTTGAAATTCACAACAAGATCAAACTTCGAGAGTTCACATTTTATTCAGAAATCAAGACATAAATAGGTCAGCTTTATCTTTAAATATCCAGCCTAACACAGCATATAATTTGGAGTTTAGACCACCAAGACATTCCCCTTCTTCATTACAGAAAACAATCAATAGCTAAAATATTTTTCTTTTAAGACATAATACGTAAGGAAACTTATGTTGATGCTGCATACAGGAGAGGCAATATCCACAGCAAAACAATATCCTTAAGTGAAAAGGGCTCAGTTACTTTTGCAGTTTCACATCTTTATAAACTGAACCTCGAGATTCTGAACGAAACTGAAGTGTTTAGAAGGAACAGGAGCCACGGCAGCAAAAAAGAACAAGATGACTTGAGCAGTTGAGCTCTTGGGCTTTATTCGTTCGCCTATATTGCAAACTATTGGAAAGTAACTTTCTAAAGTTTCCCAAGATATAACATCAGTGTTTGCAGCTGAGGTGAAGCCAGAAAATGAAGACTGTGACAGAGGTACAGAATGAGGCAGAATCCAGAACAGAGAATACCATATGTAGAAATTCTCACAGTAGGAAAACATTTCGCCGATGATTGTGAATGGAAATACAAGCTGGAAGGCAGCAATGCAGCAAGAAAAAGAGGGGAGTAGGAAAACAAGAAGAAAGAAACATACTGTCGTCTTTCTTACAAGACCAAAAAGATCAGATCATCAGAATCTCATTCAAAGACACCACATTACTAAAAACTCACTTGAATAGAGCGAAGAAGCATACCGCCTCTTCCATAATACAGAAAAGAGAAAGAAGAAAGGACAAAAAAGAAGGAAAGTGAAACCAAAGAACATGATCAACAAATGCTTAGTAAAACAGAAAAAGAAGATGCTGCCTCCGTAACTTATAACAGGTCCTCATTTGATACCGCCTAGAAAAGGAGGATAAATTAACTCATTGGCTACAAAGGTCTACCTTCTTTGTCTTCATTATTGAAAAAAAAAAGAAAATAAACAAGAGTAACTCAGAAACTTTCTAAAAAAAAATAGCAAGCCATCTAAGCTACCCATTGTCCTTGAAATCTTGAATAGTAAGGGAGTCAAATGGAAATAGCTACTGTCTGGGGAATACAGCCATTGCAAATCCTATATCCCAGATAGATAATGAAGTCTCAGTCAACATATCAACTAACAATCTAACGTTAGGGAAACAAGAAGCACCATCAACTGATTTGTTTGAATTGTTGGCCTTCATGCCAGAGAGGTCAACATCAAGTTAACAGCACATCCTCCCAAGTAAAAAAATTAAGAGATTGAACCACGGCGATTCATGTGCCTCAGTCAACACAAAAGCCATAGGATGACAAACCCTGATAACACTGCTCATTTACAACTATTTATATAACTTTCTAAAGCGCATCCAACCAAAGATTCTCCTTAACCACTTCTAATTCTTATATCTTCCATATATAACCTTCACTCTCATGATGATAGCTAAAGCGTGAAATTTCTACAGGAAAGAGTCAGTCGTAAGGTTTCAGCAAGAGCATTACTAGTCTGACTGAACAACCACCAATTACCCTTGAGAGTGCAATCAACTTTTGAAGATAAAAAAGTATTGTTCCAACAAGCGTTAACGTACCCAAAAAAAAAACCCTATCAGGCCATTCTGCTATCTGGAACCCTAACCAAATCACACTCCAACTTTATGCATTGAAAATAATGTGGCATAAACAAGAACCGATTACCACGAACTAGATAAAAGCAGAGAGACAGGTACCTATGCAGGAGTAAAAAGAGAACAAAAAAATTGATTGTGCTCTTTTCCCCAACTTATCAATATTAGCCTTCATTCTTCAGAGCTTTTGCAAACCACAAAATGGAAAGAAAATGCAGACCATCATAAATAGAAGTTGTAATCTGAAAAAATAGACAAGAACAATGGTAGAGAATTGTCTAGAAAAGCCAGGCTCAATGTAGAGTTGTAAAGCAAACTTTGCAGTTTGACCGAATAACTCACGGTTTTCCCCCCCGAAAAATACGAATTATGATACTATTCTGCTGAGTCCTATACAAAGAGCAAATTTTTTACATGGCTTTCCACTTTTAGGCAAATGAGCTGAAGTAAGAACAAGGGAGGAAACCCAGGGCAAAAAAAGCTACAGGACAAGATATCTCCACTCACACAGAAATTTTGCATACTAAGACTCGTCTTCTGTCGCATTTCACAAATCAACAGATGAAAAGTTTATGTGAATCAATATTTGCAAACCAAAATGAAAATATGACATGTTGAATAAACCATAAACTTGACAATGTATCAATATTTATCACTGCCTCACAAAAAAAAGTCACTGTCTTCGAATTTAATCCATGATACTCGAAGTCGAGTCTTATCAATCAATACTTCATCGCCGTACCTAAAAGAACATCCTTCCACTATGATTCTTTCTATACCCCCCCCCCCTTCTAATAAGAGAAGCCCTTATGACATTTACATTTAAATTTGATCAAGGTTAGATAATCCTCTTCAACCCCTCCC
>ONZK01000975.1:61752-73011 GCA_900322385.1 Pharnaceum exiguum | reverse complement strand
TGGTGTAGTACATATTTTCCCTAAGCATAAAATGAACGTAATAAGATCTCTATTATGGTGTATGTAACTTCTCCAAATGTACAAACACATATGAATGTAATAAGATCATTGGGGCACATTACTATCAAAAGACCAGGAATAATAAGGCCTAGATGTGTCTTTTTGATCACTTATCATTTTATCAACACAATATCCTTCTGTTTTTTGAAAAAGGTATTCCTTCTTCCAAATTGACATTTTTGTGGATGATTGAGATCTCACTATTCTCTTATATAATCAGGTTACTTTTTTAGCTTCTTTGTGGGCTAAGAGTGCTGGAGTATTTGTAGACTATCCTTTGACTATTTTGCAAAGGAATTGGTCTAACTTGTAATTTGCTATTAGGAGGACAGCTTGTCCTCCAACCCATTAATAAAAATTTTCTTATCCAAAAAAAAAAAACTATTCTCTTATATAATGCCAGGGTAAAACAAGATCTCTATTATGTTGTACTTTTACCTATTTCCTTGAATTTTTTGGGTTTACCATGTGCTATTAACACCAACATGATTCCCTTGGGACCCTCTTCATCAATTTTTTGGCCAGTATTCCCTTCAGTTGTTGCTTGATGGATCTCTTCTATTTTATTTTTCTTCAGCAGTATCTTTTAACCCATGTAAAATGTGAATGTATTTGCATATCAATTTCTACTGTTGCTGTTGGTATAAATGATTTATTCTCCCTGGAGGCGTACAGCATAATATGAATCATTTCTTTCAAGTGTGATGCAATAGTGTGAAATTGTTACATTTCAGATTGATTGAGCAATGCTGGAATGAGAAGCCGATTAAGAGGCCAACATTTAAGCAGATAATAAGGAGGTTGGAGGAAATCCAGAAAGTAATGGAACGTAACAGACGTTTGAAGGTGAATAGTCCTCTTTCCTTTACTGCGAAGTTGGTCAAGTTTTCTGCTGTGTTACTTGTTTAGTAAGGTTGTCCTTCCAATATCCTTCCATCTTTGGCTGTTAAAGTTGACAAAGCCTTTTCACCTTCTGCTCCCATCTTTGAACCCAATTTTGTTTTTCTTCCACTAAGAACCCAAATTGCAGGATGCAGTGACTTGAACTTTCCCCCAGCTGAATAATGACCCCGTGTATGTCTGTCTTAGTAATGAAAGACTGCAGTTACTCTATTGGCTTCTATCCTAGCTTTGACCATATGCACTTGAATTTGAAGCAAGGTCTCATCAAAAAGATACTCAAGTTTTTCCTTATAATGCCTCTTGTAATGAATGATAGGGTCAATAGGCGTAGTATTTCTTCTTCTTTTTTTTTTCCTTCTTTGTTTCTATTTGTTTCTATTTTCTGGTCTGAGATACTTCATTATCCAGCATTAGAAGAGGCCTTGTGGGCGCTGGGCTGTGGGCTTATTAGGATGATGTTCTAGTGATGGTTCGAAAGATATTTCTGACTAAAATGAATAAGGGAAGCATACCCTGAACGGCTCTTTCAGGCATGACAAATTGACAACGTATAAACTGATAATAAAGTGCAAGATCTTTTTTGTCCTACCTGTCCTTTTCCAGATGTAGGTAGCTTTACATTTGAGTCAGAAGACCTGTTTGCTCCTCTCCTGCCACATATTGTTTGCAAACTCTTGCAAAATACGATTGTGCTTAGATTGCTCCTATATCTAGGTTTGGTTACATGTTTGAATCAGTTGAAGACCTGTTATTATGTTCCTTTTTTGACTTTTTGTGCTCTACCGCTGAACCCTGTTGCAAGCGGTAATGGAATCTTCATGTGCTTTCGATTATATATGTTCAAGGGATTGTAGTTACTGGACTAGCTAAGCAATTTTCGTTCTGTTAGCTATTGTAAAACGCAGCAAAACACAGTTTAATCTCATTGTTTCTACATAAAAGAAAATGAGGAGATTCTTGATGTCACAACTGAAACAGAAATTCAGTATTGTTAAATGTTTGTTTATACATGTTTGATGTTTCTCAATCAAGAAAAAGAAACCTAGTTGTCAAGTAACTAGTAATTTATGATTTTGTTTACGTGAAGCATTGAATTTAGTGTTCCGCTTACGGAGATTGTGACTGAAAAGATGGTATCCTGATGCTGAGTGATTGGTTGAATTGGGTTGATATCTCACTTTCAGTTTCTAGGATTTACCAACATCCAACAATAATCTGCATTGTCTTCTTGTACTCTTGTTTTAAGTATTGTGGTAGAGTACTAGAGTTACGCGATATTACCTATTAAAAAGTATAAATTCTCGTAAATCATGTATGTTTGACATCTGAATATTTATATTGAGCAGTGGGCTTTTGGATGCTTCGGAATTTGGCACGGCATGCGGAAGAAGAATCTGCCTTATTATTCATGCAGCAACTCATCTAGCTCTGTTGTTAGATGATGCTACCTTAGTCCATGCAAATTTGTCCAATTTTTTGTGCTTAATTGTACATTCTTAGTTCTGCTTAAGGTCCTCTGCTGGCCAGTCTGCTATTAATTTCAACTTGATCAGCCACCTACAGGCTGCCCAAAGGAGAGTTTCTTTTCGCAAAATATCCGTGCATAAACTTAAAGCCTGGAGCCCGAACTATGTCATTGGTCTTTTTATGTCCGTTGATCAATTGGAGAATCGCCATTTTTCATAAATGAAGTGAAAACCATGTATCATTAAGGTGTACCAAAAAGGCAGACACTCCTAATTCTGATGCGGATGTGATCTCTTTTCTTTTTGACAAAGTATACAGAGTACTAGGTATATAGAGTACCATCGGTATAAAAAAAAAAGTATACAGAGTACCAGGTATGACTTGGTAGACACTAAAAAATGAGAGAAGAAAGCTCCCGCTTTATATAACTTTTAAATATAGCTGCCATCAAAAAAAGAACTTTTAAATATAGCTAGAATAAGAGATTCTTCTAAATTCTCCTATGAAAGTGGCAGCCAAACTCTTGACACAGTCCTTGAAAGAGATGAATCCTTCTCCAGCTGGAATTGATCACTGAATGCCCGAACCAAATTACCTGTATCCCTGATTTTTCCTGAATAGCCCCAATATCCCGACTGGATGTGATGTGTTCTTAGTTGTTACACTGTATTGTTTGCATTAGTCTGCGCCATTCAATGTTTTCTTCTTTTCTTCTCCGATTAATAGTTACCGACTTCCAGGTGCGCAGACCAATAGTTTGCCAATACAGTTGAAGAGTGACAAGAGATCCTAAGACATGGCTAAGATCACTAAAAAAACAATCGGTTTTTTCACCGGGTACCCCTGAACTTTCATTTAATGCACCATCTATCCATTTTTATCAAAAGCTGCATCGGTACCCCCGAACTATGATACTTTGCACCCAATAACCTTAATTTGAAAAATGAATTAAATTTCTATAAATTAGTCAATATTTAACATCGTTAATGATTATTTTATCCTTATTAAGATTAAAATAGTCAATAAAAAATACACGTTTAATATTATTTTGCACCGGCTAACCCTAAACTATACTCTTAAACTATATAGTAAAGGATACTTGGAGCAAAATAATATAGTTTAAGGCTCCCTAGTGCAAAATAAAATTAAACATGCATTTTTTAAAACTATTTCAATCTTAATAAGGGTAAAATGGTCATTAACGGTGTTATATATTGACTAATTTGTAAAAATTTAAAGCATTTTGTAAATTAAGGTCATGTAGTGCAAAATATCATAGTCATGGGTACCCGATGCAGCTTTTGATAGAAATGGATAGATTGTGCATCAAGTGAAAGGTCAGGGTGCTGAACTTCTCACACCAAGCACTCTGAGACTTTGACCTCTCTTTCTTTCTTTTTGATCACAAAGGATACAACCACGAGATGCCCCGGAACCTAACTAAAACATAAAAGGAAGAAACTCCCGTTTGCTAGCCTTGATAGCTAGAATATGAGCTTCCGCCACACTACCTCCAATATTGTTACAACTTAAAACATTATTAAAACCCACTAGTACTAGGACTAAACGCCTTCCTATGACACATGGATTTGTAACTTCTCCTACGGTAGAACACTTCCTCTCATTACTTCCTATATGTATTCTTTTACGGGCTTCAAGGTACCATTTTAGCAACCACTTGAGAGTGTTGAGACCGATTATGTATTAGAAAGACAATCACCTCTGATTTCACGTGTAGTTGCACCCTATTCTATTACTGTACTTCGATTTTGTGCATACACATCAGATACGAGCAATTGATATTCGTTGCTTGGGAAAGGATAACACAGCCCCGTTTCTAATACCAGTTGACCATTACAGCCACGAAAGGTCTTTCAAAGTTTCAATGACCTCAAGTAGTAATGTCCACTTGTTCCAACATTAGAGATTGATCGGGACAGGTTGACACTGATGAAAAGTCTGCTAAAGAATAGCAAGTCATTCACCTTGATATCTGAAAATTTCCTATGATGATTTTCAAACTTGCAAGATGGGAACTAATACCACCTATACACGAATCAGAAACTATCAAGTTTCAAAAAAAAAATCAATTCCTTCATTAATGTATAAATATTGTCATTTGCAAATATCTAACATTAGAGTTACAAGATTGTGATTAACAGACAACATGAGGATCCATATCAACTATGTGACCTCGATGTATACTAGAAGCTACATACCCACTACCTTGCATGATATAAGAACTGGAGTCGGCTTTGCTCTTCTTTTTAGAGGCCATATTAGACTAGCAATACCCCATTTACACAGCCATCATTCTCAGGATCATTTGTCACTTGGCAATATTTGCCTACAACAATCAATTATGGCTCATAGTTTAGGAAAAAAAAACATACAATAAAAAATAATCAAAAGATAATCATTGCTGAAAAGATCACTCACCCCACACTACTTTTCCAGCGGGTGTGACCAGACCAAGTTCACTCACGTTGACCTGAAAATTCACAAGGAAATTATTTGTTAGTGCACCAAACGAAGTCCTATTTAGTAGGTACACGAGTACTTTTACACAAGAGAAGCTGGAAATGGAATATGGACTCACCTCAATAATAGTACCCTTGGTCAAAACACCAAGAGAGCTATACATGGCACCATTCGGGTTCTTCTTCACTCCAATAATCTCAAGGTTAAAAGAACATTTAAGCTCTGGATGAGTCACATTAGCCTTGGTGAACCGCAACCCACTTGGACGAATGAATCGCTCATACTTCGGAGGTTTTCTAGTGAAAGCAGGACCAACAAAAGTAGCTTTTGTTATCATTCTTTTCCATTGCTTAGCTGTGCACAGGATAAACGAGTAGCAATTAGCGATGTCAACAAAACTCGAACATTAGCTGCATAACACACCCCCTTGCAAATCACACCTTGACAAGCAAGCCTAACCAACCATAATAGACAGGAGATGTAAAACAGAGAAAAACAAGATGAAGAATCTCATCCCAGCCTTCAGAACTCCGATCATTACTTTAATTGAATTATAAACCACAATATAAGGTGATGATGATTCACTAGTAAGTTCACAAACAAAGTCAACTTGGTAAAAAGATTCAACCATTGAAAAACCCTCTGAATACGTCCGCCTAAACAGCGTGTACTTTGAGGGTACAAATGTAAATTCTTTGAACTACAAACAAAGACATATCCAAGGTATCTTACTTTTCCTTTTTCCAGTTCTGAGAACTTTAAACATCTCATCTTCAGCAACAGGTCTAACCTGAAAGCAAAACCCAGAACAGCAAGTTTAGTAATGAAAGGAACTGCAACACAGGCGACAACAAGAATTGTAAGACACTAAACCCTGGCGTATCTTCAGAAAATGTGCAAGAAACAAGAAATAGAACTCCAATTATATAATTATTCCAAGCAGTCAATTTGCAAGTAAAAATAATTAAATTACCTTCGGTAAAGGAACCTCCCATTTCCCAGCTTTTTCCTTCCTCTTTTGCTTGATGGTGTTGCTTAGGATCTGTTCGTTAATACAGAAAATATAGATAGGCGTAAGTTCTAATAAACTAACAACCACCTCCAAAATGAGAAGACAATTACACGGACGTAACCAGATTGCTTCCACCATCCATAAACTTTTAGATGACTGGGTCGTGGGGCGTGCAAGGCCCTGAGTTTTTCATGACGTAAATATCTAGGCATTCAATTTTACTTATTTTTCTCTGGGTTACCCTGGGGTGGGGTAAGGTGAGACAAACAGCCAATGAAATTCATACCTCTTCACAGTTGAGCAAGAGCAAACATACAATGCATTTAATTTGTAGCCCAAGTAATAAGCTCCATACACACCACGACTCATTAAACATACATACAGTTAAATGTGGCAATCAGAAAAACGGCAGTGAAATATCAGCAGCTGTCAAGTTTCACGAAGACTTTTATAACCTAATTACTTAACGAACAAACAAACCAGCGCTAACCCTAGAAAAGCCAATTCATTTTAGGACATCTTACTGTAAAGATTGAGAGTAAAAAGCATCATCAGAAATAAGATTGAATGATGTCATTTAGCTTAAGATTGATAACGATTTGCACGCAGGAAATCATCAATCATCAATTTGAGACCTCGACCACGAAATGACCTCATCATTATGCACACCAAAACGTTATCAGACCTTTGCCCTTGATGTTTGCTCACGCTCAAGCAAATAGGCAGGAAGTGCTCCTTCATGTACATCCTCATCAACCTTACGCCGACTTGAGGATTCCTCATGCATCTTTAAACTGTCATACAGTAAGATAAAGTCTAAGAAAACCCCCAACAGCCAACAATACATCAAACAATAAATTAAGAAATACAAAATGCACAAGAAAGTACAAGGATTGTGGATAAGCAGTCACGATAAGTAATATTAAGTAAGCAATGACTAAATAAGCAGCTCAACTGCTGAATTACCACTTACATATAGTTATGTTACATCAACAAGGCGGCAAAATAAATTACAATTGTCAAAACCATTTTTATAATCCCACAAAATGTACAACAACACCAAAACCACACTTATGAGTAGCATCAATACTAGTAACCCTAAACAAGATCTTGCTAGTGGCGACAATACCCGCCCTGAAACCACATTATAAGTACAAAAATACTACAATATGCTCGCCACTGCTCAATCGCTGAGATATGACACTTGTGATAACCTATAATCAATCATACAAGTCTCAGGCATAAGAAGTTGAAGAGCAAGCTGGAATCGGCCTGAGATGAAATAGTAACACAAGATTCAACGAAGCTATAGCCAATTGCAAACCACCTAGAATACTGAAACTGAGTACAACGGTCTCCTGCAAGTCTGCAACAAGTGAGCAAACCGTATGCAGGAAAACAGTATTTCTACTAATCAGGGTCGACTAGGACTGGGAGATAGAAAAAACAAATGGCTTCTGCATATTCTTGACGACAGAGGCAGAGACTTTTGAATGGTATGGACTACAGACCAGGAAGAACGGTAAGTGATTACCAAAAGGTAGGATATCATTTCCACTAATGGCCCCTATCCTGTCACTTATCTCCAAAACATCCATTGTGACTTGTAGTTGAGGAAATTTTAAAAGTTCTTGTACAAAAATGTTTAAATACACACATGCTAACTTGAGTATAATACATAAATAATCTGATTCGTCCATATTATTCCTTGACGAAATATGGTCAGCATTCTTTGACAAAATGTTGCATTCTAAAGCCATAGAAATGTCTATTCAGCCGTGTCAGCAAAATATTATTGAGCATTGAACATAAGAGCGCCATCAAGCTTACTTAATATTACTTATCGTGACTGAAACCACATTATAAGAGCGCCATCAATACCCGCCCTGAAACCACATTATAAGAGCGCCAGAAAAGGCACAACAGAGAGGAAAAAAGAAGTAACCATTCGTGAATCGCACAACCAACCAAAAAGCCACATGCAAAGATATCTGATAAACCATCACATGGAAACAATAACACAGTTCTCTCCTATACCCAAAAAAAAAAAAAGCTGCATGATCAGTAATCATCATCAAATGGCCGAACTGTAACCATCTCCCTCGACAAATGAACATACTTGTCTATAACAAAATTAAAAAGGAGAAGAAGAGGGGTGAGAGGGGTGCTTACGTTTTCTTCATTTGAGCCTTCTCAGAGTATCTCTTCTTAGCCAGCATCTTACCCTTAATACCCAAAGTCTTCTGGGCTTTCTGGGAGCGCCTCTTGGGCTCACGAGCCTCCCTCTTCCTCTTACGCTCTTGCAAGTCAAGCCTCTCTCCATGCCGTTTCCTGTGTAGATCTATGTAATCCCCCTGGGCCTGCCAGTGGAACAAAAACATCAAGTTAGAAATATGATTGATGATATATATGTGAGACAAAGAGAAAGAGAGGGAAAGAGCAGTAGGTGGGTGGGTGGGTGGGTTACCATTGCGGTGTTGGTTGAATTGTTGGATAATAAACCCTAGTGGAGTTGAGAGAGTTGGAGACTAGTAAAGAGAAGAGGAGGAGGTTGTGTTAGACGGGGTTTTGTTTTTGGAATGACCCGGCTGAGAATGAAAAAAAAGAGAGGCAGGCTGCTTGAGGTGATACGCTCCTCAGAGGGAGAAGGGTTTTGCGGTTTTGGGCATTTGGGATTTTAATTTTAATTTTAATTTTTTCTTTTTAAAGATTGTTTTTTAAAAAAGAGAATTTTGTAAGAAACTACCTACAACTTTGGCCTATTTGCGAAAAACTACCTATAAAGAGCAAAAACTTTGTCAAACTGCCTGAAAAGACGATAATACCCTTGTTCATAATCACTTGCGATGTTTTTTCCTTTTTTATCTCCTTCCAAATTTTTCAACAAAATTATATTTGAAATTCCAAAGTGGTGTTTGTACTCTCTCTTCTCAATTGAATTTCTTTCTCCCTAATTAAGAAACCTCAATAACATTTAGTAAGGGTATTTTGGTCTTTCTAGACCCATTGACCAAGGTTTTGATCTTTATAGGTAGTTTCTTATAAAAACAAACTTTTTAAATAGTTTTTCGCAAATAGGCCAAAGTTTTAGGTAGTTCTGTACAAAATTCTCTTTAAAAAATTAAAAAGGAAAACAAAATGTGAGTTGTAAACGGGATTATTTTTCTTTTAGTACTGGACCTGTAGGTAGGGATGACAATGGGACGGGTCTAGGTGGATACCGCCCCGCCATCGCCCTAGTTAGGGCGGGGATGGAGGTAGATTTGGCAGGTGGTAGGGCGGGGATGTTTTGATTTTTAAACCCGCCATGGGTGGTTGGGCGGGGATGGTTCTCAATTATTCAGTGCCCCAACTCGCCCCGCTTAATTTATTATTAAAATATATAAATTTTTGAATAAATAAAGAAATTATAACTCAAATATCGATTTTGTTTGTAATATTATATTAAGAACAATAGTTAAATGGGTCTAAGTGGATATTGCCTCCCAGTTGGGGTGGGAATGGTTGTGCATGTAGTGGTTGGTGGGGCGGGGATGGTTTTGAAATCTTGACCCGCCCTGAGTGGTGGGGCGGGGATAGAGGAAGAAATTTGTTGGTGGGTCGAGGATGGTTTAGGCTAAATCGTCCCATCCCCGTCCCATTGCCATCCCTTTTTTTTAAAAAAAATATAAAAAAAGTCCCATTACATCCCTACCTGCAAGGCAAACCCACTAATTTAAGGGGAGGCCAGGAGGGGGACATGGGGCAAAGGAGGGGGTATTAAGTGAGGGTGATGGGATTTGAACCCTTGATCTCAAAGTGCTAGGGTGGGTAGCCAAATCACTAGGCTGCCACTTGATTCCCCACGGGATTTATATACGACGACGGGTTATAAATTTATGATTAATTATTGATAAAGAAGATATTTATTAAAACTCATCTCTTTGGCCTATTTTCATCGATAGTTTTTTCGTTGGTTTTGTTAGCTTTTCACTGACTAAAGAAACAATATTGTACTTTGCAAGTGTTCGATAATGTAGCGTAGTGGTTCTCCAAGTCTTATGTGCATTCGATGTTAAAACTAAGCTCTTTTTTGTTAGAATATTACAACATTGAGTCACATTGTAATCACTATCAGTAGTCAGTACCACATGTTATTAGTCAACTTTCATTACTATTAGTCAGCTGGCGTAAGTAGTTTACACAAATATACCAAAACTCATTGGCACTTGTTAGCTTTTGAGGTAGTATATAAGGCCTTGCTCGACAACCAGCTTTTAGTAGCTTTTGATAACTGATAACTTTGCATTGGGTCAATTCACTAGCTTTTACATGTTCAGTCAAATAGTGTTTGTAACTAGTGGAAGCTAAGGCAGCTAGCTTTTTGGGGTAGCTAGTTGGTAGTCTTGAGAGTATTCTACACTAATTTATACAATTATCTACCCAAATGGCTACTCCCTTCGTCCCTAGTTGTTCTTCTTCAATTCCATTTTCGGGTGTCCCAAATTGTTCTTCTTAATTCCTTATTTGGCAAAAAAAATCCACATGTTATTACAATTATACCTCTCTTAGTTGGTCCCTTTCTCACATACAAGCACATGATCGATAGTGCGCCATTAGGAGGGAGGTGGGGCTTTGTTGAGAATAAAACTCAATAAAGAGTTGGGGGTAAATTTGTAAAAGAGAGAGTATTCGTTGCTTTGTTCCAATTGTACTTAGTAAGAACAATATGGGACATACTTTTTACCGAGCAATTTATTCTATCAAACATCCAACAACTATTACAACAACTAAGGTCAATTACAAAAGTTAACAGCCACCGAGTGTAAATCCCCATTCAATGGGGGTGCTCGGGGGTAAGGATGTACGCAACCTTATCCTTATGTTGAGAAAACAAAGAGGTTGTTTCCGAGATTGACCCTAAATGCATTGCTGCATTAAGTTATCGACTTCAAACAACTTCACCAAAAATAAGAAATACCGGAAGGTTTTCTTAGCCATTTGCTATACTCCAAACACACTCTTCTCTGTAAACTAACAATTATCCCGCTTTATTTTTACAAAAGATGGACACCAAATTATGTGAATCATTGATCCTATTAGTCATAAAACAAAATTAAGACCAACTGAAAATAATATAGATTTGTATCTTATAAAAGTATATTTTTAATTATGTATTCTCGTTTCTAAAAAAATTCATTAAAGTTTTGCTAGCAATGCATTGGGGGTAGACTTGGCAATCGGGTCGGTCGGTTGTGGTTCCAATCGTTTGGATTCAATTTCGAGTTCGATCATTTTAGGTTTTATATTTTCGGATTGCAGCGGGTTCGGCTGGGCTTGACCTAACAGGTTTGTAC
>ONZK01000975.1:44087-59265 GCA_900322385.1 Pharnaceum exiguum | reverse complement strand
CGGTGTATATATACACCCGGTGCACGGAAGACGGGCTGACAAAAAAAACAAAAGAGGAAAATACCAAAGCAACTCTGCTCTGCCTCTGCTGATCTGCTCAGCCTCAGCCTCAGCCTCAGCCTCTTGCTAATAATTCAAGGTACGGCATAACGGCACAGTACCACTCCTTTATTTTATTTTCTGAATTTCGCCCATGTCCCTAATCTTTATGTTTATCCGTCTTTCTCTTCTTCTTTTTTTCTACTTAATCATATCATTATACCCTTTGCAGTAGTAGTTATTTGGTGATGGATAAAAGGCAAGTGTTCATTGGAGACAACAGTAGCGAGGACGTTCAATGGCTTTGTTCATTATCCGACTCTGAACTTGTACGTTCTTTATGCTGTGTCAATTACTCAATTTATATTTGCATTTCATTGCATTTGCAGACATATATAATCACATATAAACTACGTACCGTTTACTATCGTATGATCTTAAGTGGGTTAACTTATCCCACTCTTTTGTTTTGGGAGGTTGTAGATCACTTGTATATCGAGGATGTACTTCTCTCTACTCTTTTATTGCAAACTAGAGTTCATAGTTATTGCATGCTTTATACGCGAGTCTGAAAACCACCTACAAGCTTAGGTAGGGTTCAATTTATACGACTCCTTTGGGCCGGTCCAGTTCTTTTTTTCGCAGTTTAGCTCGTAACTTGTGAACGTAAGAAGTTCTGATCGAGATATAGATTCGAAGGCATTAGTATATCATTGGAAATGCCTCCCCGTATAGTTTCGTAATCTTACAATATTAATAGGGTTCTGATAAATTGATTGTGTGTCAAAACAATTAAACAAGATTTCAGGTTTTTTTTTTTTCATTTAAGGTCTAAAGTTCATCTCGCCGATGAACCGTTGCCAATAAAGTTAAATAAATTTTACTATCTTTATCTACTAGCTTCAGGTGATTATGGACTCTAAATCACAATGACTAACAAGTCTCCTGGCCCTTCTTATTTTTAGTGAGGTTGCGGGAAGTCAATACTTCAATGCAACAATACATTCTTATCGCTCTCAGCTTCTTTGTTTTTTTAAACAAATGTTGAAAAGTTGCATACATCCTGACACGCAGCACTTCCTTTGGATGGGTATCATACTGGGATGATTTTGTTGTCGTATAATCATTGCAAATTAGACCTCTATTACAAACTCAATCAATTGGACACCTACATGAGCGCATCTCATAAGTCATAATCTGCTTATTATTGTGGAACAAGAATTTCACTCTGATTCTCATTTCTGTGATTCTTTCTTGATATTCTGAAGAAGCCCCTTCATGGGTCTGTCTCCCTTATCAAATAGCCTTCCATTGTGCTCGATCCAAGCAAGATACACTAATGCATTTATAACTGCATATATTTTGGTTTTTAAAAAAGTTTTTGACCACTTATCTCCAAAAACTGGAACATGTATACCTAATTTCTTACTCACATACATTATGGTGTTTCTCAGTTGCGTATAGTGTAAACTGATACAAAACCCATCATATAGCCCCATCCAAGTCTAATCCAGGGTTTAAAAATAGGCCAAACTAGTACAGAAAAAGCGTGTCTGTCTGATTTTGACAGACTTGGTGGTCAGCTCCTATTCCCCAAAGTTGTGCTGATGGGTCTTTATTCTGCGATCTTGTCAGGACATGTTGATTAGCCTGAAGAAGATGGCTCTTCAACGAGCTAAAGTTGTTGGGCATGAGAGTCTTGCCAAAAGAATCAATTTGAAAATGCTTCGAGCCCTTGGTAACTCTTTGTTTCTCCTTGTATCAATTAGGCAGTTCTTTGTTCAGAAATACCGAGGAATGTTGTGGTTCTATGAGTGCTTTTCTCAGTTTCTGACTAGTATCTTATTCTGTGCAACTCAATGCTATGCTTTGATAATTGTGAATCTATGTTTCTCCTGCTTCTGAATTTCAAAGAATGTGTTTTCCCTTCTGGTTCACCTCTGCTTTGACAAACTATGTTACCTAGTATTGTGAGCATGTCTAATGATGTATTTTTTATGTTGACGGATTCTGATGTATCTCCCTGTACAGTAGATCCGATTAGTTTAGAATAATAGGGTTTTCAAGGAGTAGACAAGGAGTGTTCTTGGATATGTGCTTCTGCAAAGCATATGTGAACACTTCTGCTTGAGATGGCAGAGTGCATGTTGCAGTACTGTTATCTAACTAAGGCATATTTACACTCCTCATTTGGCGTGAATAAAGGAACGAAAGTCAAAGTACTGTCACGCTGCCACACGCAACATCTTTTGTTTTCGTGACTCTTAATTGATTTGAACTATGTATCTTTCAAGTTTGTACGAAATGAGAAATTTTCTCTCTGTTTACATGATCACATCAAGCAGATGCTAAAGGCGGTTGCTGCATGTAACATAATCTTCTTCTTCACTTTAAACTGAAGAATGGATTTCTTGAATAGTAAACTTAATGCATAATCAATTGGCGCTCTCCGTAGTTTCACTGAGAGGACCTCTTGTCCATGTGGCATTTGATTTATAAAATTCAATATTTTTTTAAAACCTTATCCGTAACCAACCTTTCCTGGACTGTGCAGCTTTCATTGTGGTGCAATATGTTAAAGGGCAGGCGAAAGAGTTGGGAGTGACCAAATTGCATGGAGCAACAGATTTGTTGGAAGGTTGTAACCTACTAAAATTATGCGCTGATAGTGAACGGCATGTTGGACAAGAACAAATTTCAGCTTGTTTGGAGATGGATAAGCAAAAGAGACCAAAGCCTAGGTAAATTTCGTCTAATTATTTTGGTGTAAACGCTTGTAGTTTGATGTACTAGTTCTATATGTTAACCAAACTTCTGAATTTAACATATATGATAATATGTTACCAGAACTCCACTACTGAGTGTAAATCTTATACTTCAACCTAAATCCACTGATTGTCCTTCATGATGTTTTTGCTCGTTTTAGGGGGCTTAGAGCTCATTTCCACGTTTCAATAGGACTGTATTATCTACTTGGTTTCATGCTATACTTGTGTGGGTATCATATATCTTCTTTGTGAACGAGGAACCTCCAAGAGTTGTTGGAGAAAAAGCCGTCGAAGCAGTCTTTCCCCCTAATCTCAGTTCCTCGCAGAGTGACGCAGACACTTTGTACCAGTAAATGTCCAGTGGTGTCTGGTGTTGGATAGACAAACCTACAACAATAACTGTTCATAATCAGTAAAAGAAATGGTGATGGTATATTGTAATCGAAACTGTGGCTAGGGTAGAGCTCCCCCTTAGGGAACTTGGACTTTGTGAAAATAATACTGACGGTAGTGACATTAGAATGAGGTGGTGTACATGATTTACCCTAGTCATATCTACATCTCATATTTTTCCAATTGGCACGAGTTGGAACGATCCAAATGTTAACATTATCTACCTATGTAGTTGTCTAAGTGCTGCAGAACATCTATGGTCTGTGGAGATAAGGCACAACCTACTGTTTTCATCTCCAGTTTCTATGAAACAGTGGATCTTGTTTCTTCGGTGGCCAATAAAGGCATAGGGTTTGTGTAGTCATCATTCTTTTCCTTTTTTCATTCTACTTTTTTTAATACTGAGGAGATTGATAGAGAACATGACCCTTTTGACTTGATTTTTTGAACAAACTTTGTCTGATCTGTACCTATACTCACTTCCCTGGGTATTTTGTCTGTTGAAGATGAACTGATGAACTAAACATAGTGGCAGTAAGTTGCTCCACTTAGGACTTAGGAGTAAATTGAAGTCTGCTATTTATTTTTTTGTTTCCTTTTTTGAGGGGAAAAGCCCAGGAAAGTGGAGGAGAAAGTAGTCTGTGGGCTGTTCTTGTCATTGCCTAGAGGCTTGAAATTTTCAGCTGGAGCTTCTGGAAAGGATATCTTCTTTAGATCGCTCATCGCTGTTTCAAGAATAATATTAACTGGAAGTTTTCAGTTGGAGTCTTAGGTTGCCCCTAGCAAGCCAATTTAGGCTAGTCATACCAAGTGCCTGGTGACTTGCCAGTTCTAGAAAGCTATGGAACTTTTACCGATATGGCAAAACTAAGCTGTCCATGTCCAGTCTCT
Source organism: Pharnaceum exiguum (assembly GCA_900322385.1). Taxonomy (NCBI): domain Eukaryota; kingdom Viridiplantae; phylum Streptophyta; class Magnoliopsida; order Caryophyllales; family Molluginaceae; genus Pharnaceum; species Pharnaceum exiguum. The sequence continues at coordinate 55,174 of ONZK01000975.1, read as the reverse complement.
CTGTTGTCACAAAACAAAGGCAAAGGCTGTATATCAATGAGCAGACCCAGCTGCAAACATGGTGCATGTATGAATTGACTTGAAAGTTGTACAGAAGTATAAGTTTTTTCTAGATAAAGAAATTATCACTGGCCTCTTAAATTCTTTTCAGAATACTGCATTTTGAATTGAGCAAGACATAACTGGCTTGGCTTCTGATGTGCTGCTCAGTTTTTGTGCCATTCTAAGTTTCAGCAACTGTTTATTCAGAGTCTTACAAAGCAGTATTTTGCTCATTGCATTCTCCAGAAAATCAAGTCAGGTTTCCAAGCCTAAAAGACAGAAGAAGGATCAGCATCCCAAGGACAGCCGTACTAATAACTGAGAAGATATGAGCAACGGGAAGAAGCATTTTGCAATCATGTATGTCTCATATGCCCATGCTTTCATTTTCGTTATGTAGGCCCATGTGGCATTTGGTATACTTGTCTTACCGGTCAATATGACATTTTCATGTATCCTTATTTGCTAAATAAGTCCATATATTATTTAGGTTTCATAGAAATGAGCAGCAGCTACGAAACTGATCACTTATGTATGACCGGTTTACACCCTGGTGGCCTGGCCTGTGTAAATATCAAACAGAAAGGGGTTGAGTCTTAATGAACCAGTGTTTAAATCACAGGGAGTCAGGGACTTTGCCCAGAATCTGTTCAACCCTATTATATGAGTATGCTGGATAACTGTCTTCTCACATAGTTGATTTGAGAGATTTCCAGTACCTGCTGCTCTGCTGGTGGATTACTGATTTCTGAGCTATTCTAAAGTGAAGTTAGTTATTTTGTTTGCTTAGCTTACATCGGATATCGAAGCAGATACATTCAGTACATAACTACTTGATGCCCACTTATTGAAAAGTATCCTTTATTTGGTGTTTTCGCGCGTTACTTAAAATTTATGAGTACTGTAAAACTTTTTAAGAAGAACTTGCAAAGAATTGCGTTAATATCATGACTCAGTGTCCTTGAGCATCATTTGGAGACAACTCAGCCAACCACTTCTAACAAAAACTACATCAACAAAGTTTTTGTCCTGCATTGTGCCCGGCCATGGCCTATGCTCTAACATTGAGAGATTTGTAGCTATTACGGCTGTTGGTCATTGCGGCCGCCTTTGAATGAGTCATTGCGTTACCATCATTGCATTACCCTACCAGGGGTTGGGTTTTTTTTTTACATGCCAACTAAATCAATTAGTTCATAATTAAGCTGTCAATCTGTCATAAAGAATCGAGTGTAACCAAAAAAAAAAAGTGAGGTGCTGATGGTATTGCAAATACTTCCTACAAGCCACAACAATTTTTTTTTAAAAACTAATACATGGATCAGAAGGAACTTCTCAAAATTGGATAGAATACTGTATACCATACCATTATATATATTACAATACAATATCTTTGCAGCATGTTTACAGTATCATTCTGATGCTTGTAGATTGATTATACGCGTAAAGTGGGAATACAGATAAGAAAAGGCAAGAAAACAGGGATGCTGGAAGATGAATATGAAAAAGAAATAGGACCAATATCTCAAGGCATCAGAGCCTCATCACTCACCCATATGTACATGCATCAGCTCAAACTCATTTGGACAGGGTACAGAGATACGTATTTTGTTCCACCAAACTGGCGGACTGTATGTAGTTTTACTGTTTTAGTGCTTTACTAGCAAGCCCGCCAATTTATTGTGGACACATTCGTTAGCGAGGTCAAACTGAAATGAATGTATTTACCTTTGACATTGCAGTTCTGTATTATGTTGCTAAGTCTATTAGTTGAAATAGTTGGGATTCATTTTTAATTAGCTTTGCCACTGCTCATTAGACCTCTATAGACCCAAGGGGTATTATCATTGATTTCTACAGAATGAAATCAACTACACAGTAAGTTTGATAAAAAGAAAGAGTATATCAAAAGGGCAGAAGACATGGATGTGCATTGATTAATGATCATCCAAAGACCAAAAAATATTTCTCTGTAAATTTTTTAAAGAGGTTGTGGTGCATGCAAATTAGTTACCGCATCAAAAATATTTGCATTACCATGTAAATTTGCGGACTTGCGGAGTTGCGGTCTGGAACATCTCCTCGCCTTGTACACCGCCATATTTACCTATATAATAATCAGAGAAATAGAAAATTTTAATTAAGAAACTTTCTGTAGCCATCAATTGCTATTGCACTTGCAGGTCGCTTTCATGCCACCATTTCCAACAAAGATTTGACATCCATGACTTATTTCGAGCTTTTTACGCTTATATAAACCTTCACATACTCCTCATTTTTCGCAATCATTCTCAAGCTTATACCAACAAAGAACACCTCAGGCATACTCTTCACTAAACCATGCAAGAGTACGCCAAGCGTTATGACTGTGGCAGTGATTCCCAGTACACCTCTGGGGGCCAAGGTTACTACCAGTCATCACCAGCCGAAAACTGTTACCAATCATCACCTGCGCAAAACAACTACCAATCATCAACTGCACGAAACAACTACCAATCATCCCCAGCACTAATGTCAGCAAAACCAACTGCTGGAGGTTACCAGGTGCAGAAGACTTCCTCCTTCAGTGCCTCTGAGACTCTGACTGTGTTTGGATCTGGTCCCTTTTGCGAGATTCAGCCCTCGTCTTTCCCTCCAGGCACTGACCCCAACATTGTTCAGTGCTTCAACCGCATTGACAAGGATGGAAATGGCTGCATTGATGACAGAGAGCTCCAATCTGTTCTGTCCTCCTGCAACCACTCTTTCAGCCTGAGGACTGTTCACCTCCTCATGTTCCAATTTACCCATTCCAACAAGAGGAGGATTGGTATGTGCTATATCTAAATACAAACAAATAGTATAATTTGATTTACCATGCGTTTTTCCTTTCTATACTGAAATCTTCGTCTAAACAGGTCCTAAGGAATTCGTGCCACTCATGAATAGCCTCAAATCATGGAGGGTAAGTCATAATTATGCATTACGTTGTAAAGAATCTCAAATATATAATTAACCTTTCTTTACTGACCGACTCAAAAGGCTTAGCATACCTCTAGTCAAAAAATATGCACATGATAGCAATCATAGCATCATAATTGTTTGGTGCCTACAAGAAAAGTTGGAATATCACCCGTTTAAAAGGCCAATTGGTAACTTTTTGGTCGGGCAAATCAAACCAAATTTCTTTGGTTGAATATAAGCATGCCTCCTATTATGATTGAGTCTATTAAACTGGACTGTTAATAAGTGATACAAATTACTGAGTGTGCGCGTTTGAATCGCAGGCATCCTTCGTTAAGTTTGATAGGGATAGGAATGGGAGCATTGATTCAATGGAGCTTGGCAATGCTCTTAACTGCTTGGGATTCAGCGTCTCCCCTATGACTGTCAATCTCCTTGTAGCTAAGTTTAGCAAGAATGGAAGAAGGTGCTCTCTTCAGTATGACAACTTCATTGAGTAAGTACAAAGACATCATCCCAAGCTTCTTTGTCTTCCACCTTTTTTTTCAATAAGAATTTTGCTTCCTATTCGTGTATCTGACATTTCCTTATTTCTATGGTGCAGGTGTTGCCTCACTGTGAAGGTATTGATCATATATTTTCTACTCCCAAATTACGTAACTGTAGAATGTCTTAGAAGAACAAGGCACAAAAACACTTCAGTTGCATTCAAAGACTTTAGAGTGCCAATGTCGGGCTTTAAAGCTCAGGGGATTGATACAATATAATTTGATAGGATTGATATATATATCACGTTTAGTCTTGAGCTTTGTGCTACTTGTAGACTCTATGATCGACATATATCCATCCCATATATAATACCCATCATGCTAAATACTCACACCGGACCTGTAATGAAACATGTTATGCTAAGTGTTGCTCAAAAACCTTCATGAAATGGGAATTGCACTAGGTTGTTATGTGTAATGGTAATATAATTCATTAGAAACTTTCATTTACTGTAAATAGCACGAACAGCTGATTGATGATGTTCATAGTACTTGATTCCTTTGAAAATTTTGTTCATTTCAGGGGCTTACTGACACATTCAATGCAAAAGCTGACCAATGTGGTAAAGCATCTTTCTGCTACCAGGAGTTCCTCCTCAATGTGCTGCCTTTCATCATTGCTTAAATGGCTAATCCAAGCTACGTATAATACCCTACTTCAAGTACTATAGTGGTTCCGTGGTACTGTGAGGGTTTCTATCTTTTCCTTTTCCCTAAAAGAAGATGCACTTGTACCTGTGCTCTAGAATGTAGAATGTACTAAATAAGGCACAGCTTCATTGGGAGTTTTACCTCCTCACTTGTTCTCCAGAAGACATTGTACTAATCAAATTGCTTGCCATTCAGAATTCAGTGAAACCTACGAAGTTTTAATCATGTTTTGAACAGTTACATATCATGTGTATGGCTTATGCAGTCAACAACAACAACAACAACAACAATCGAGTTTATCCCCATTAGATGAGGGTGTTCGGGGTCGGGATGTATGCAACCATATACCCCTGTTTAAGAAAATAGAGAGGTTGTTTCCGAGATTGACTCATTCTGCATTGAAGTACTCACTTCCAACTTCACCAAAATAAGAAGTGCTGTAAGGTTTTCATAGCCATTTTTATATAGTCCATAATCACCTAAAGTTGAAAGATATAAGATAAATCTTTCAACTTATAGGCCCTGGACATCAGTATGGCTTATGCAGTCATACGTCTTAATTGTTAAGAGTATTGCATTAACATACCGCTAGCCAAAATTCCGGAGGAAGTTACAATAACAGGGTTAGGGATTCAGCAGAAAATAATGACTGAACAAGCAAAGTAAGTCCAGATATAATTGTTTTCCATAAAAAAGAAGTCCAGATATAATTGTTGTGAACCGGCATCCACAGACTCAGTTGTCGAACAAAACTTTATAATTAGAAACTAAACCTATTACCATGACCGTAAACGCAGATGCCTCTACAGAAACAAACCATCAAACGAAGTTAGTCTTCCTCATTTAGAAGGTTGCATAAAACTTACTCATGAAATTTCCCTTTTTTGAGCAAAACAAGTTTAATATGAGCGCAGAAACCTTTTACTCATTTTATAGCAATTTTCGTGGAAGATGGCGACGCTTTCAATTGCTCGGTCAAGGCTCCACTTTGACCACCTTTCAGGCTTTCACAATGACTACGACAGTCTCATATTCTACAAAGAGGATGCTGAAAGAGCTTTCCCACTTTGAGATTGACACCACAGGCGAGACCACATGAAGCTAACTGACACCTACAAAGCATTGTTCCACCAGTTCAACCACAACCTAAGCAGTCGACGTAGAAGAAGCCAAAGCCGAGACTAAGAGGATGCTGCTAGCTGAGTGTGGCTAATGGACTGGGAATCCGTACTGGTCCAGATGTCATATGGAGCTTGAAGAAGAAAGTCACATTATGGAAGCTGTCCAGCTTGAGTTCGCCAATTTCCCCATATAAAACAAACAGATAGATGCATAAGAAGACTCACCATGTTCTATCCTAGAGAAACAGAACAGATTTTGGTTTTCATTCTACACTGAGAAGATGCCAAATAAAAGAAGTTGACATTGCTCAATTCAACACTAACTTATACAAAAAGTTTACAGAATCTGTATATTCTTTGTTGAGCAATGCCACAATTCTATTGCTATCAGGCTACAATCATTAAGCTACAAATTTACATTTTACTGTACTACCATAAACTGTCACAAGAATAAAGACATCTCAGCAGTGGGAATGAAGGGTTTAATTCTGTTCCCAAAAAGGTCAAATAGTGATGTCAAAACCTGTCCAGATTTTAGGTCGTCCTTCCATATCTGATTAGACACACCTGACAACTTCGGAGGCACTTTTTCACTCTTCATAGTGGCACTGTTTGAGGGCACATCAGCAGGTGTCTGCTTGGAAGTCGACGGCAAGTCTGACGTACCATTATCAATTTGCATATCAGATGCTGAAGACTCGGTAAGAAGCAACGGACCATCAGTCATTACTTTTTTGAGTGGTGGTTGATCCTCCGAGACCTCCATGCTATCGCTTACCTTGCGTTTACCTTGCATATATTCAACACAGAGATAATTGTCAAGCCATATTCATGTAGCTGCAGTAGCCGAAAGTACCCAACTTAAAACTAAACTTAATATCAATCTTAATCAGACAAAAAACGTAATCTCAAAAAAAAAAAATTAAAAATGAAATTAAAATACATATTTTTCAAGTCTTCCCATTCTTGTTTATTTGGTAAAGGTTCAACCGAAATGGACAAACTGAATTTATATATCAAGGGGAAGTTTCATGTTGAGCGCTTGCATATTGCAGATGGACAACAATCCTCCCCCCATGGCAACCCTAGCTTGAACAAATTGTTGAATGATGCACCCTTTGTCCCCACATAGTCACATATATTAGATTATATTTTAAAACTTGTAATTGCCTTGTAGTTTAGCCATGGTTAGTGTATCCAACCACCTTCCTCACTTATGTGAACTTTCTTTAGTTATAGAAAACTTGGTATTAATTTTATGTGTGTGTGTGTGTCTGTGCACGTGTGTGAAGTCTTAGCTTCTTACCAGACATTGTTGTATTGACTCTTGTAGTTTTCTTCAGAAATCCATCAATCGGCAGTGAAGGCAATGGGGGAAATATTCTGAGTTGATCATATATGCACTGACCAGCTGCGTGCTGAGAAGGATTCATGGTCAAACAATCATTCAGTCATGATAACAATAAACAATATAAAGAATATATAATTTTTCGCCCGAGTCTTTACAATCTATAGAAGTTACTAACCAGCAGCGCCCCATAAACTCTCCAGGCCTCATGTCTTTTCATCTCATTTTTTTGATTCTCGAGTAGCATCTCCGGTTCAAGAAGCCGCATGTAAGACGCGAGATTGGGCAGGATGAGATGACGGACCTACCAGTATAACAAGTGGCCCAACTTAGGATTGAAGTATATAAGATAGCGGCTCTAAGCATCGACTAGCAATACAAATGAGAAGGTTTCATACGGAAACAACAAATACCGAAATATACTGGTGTTAAAAAAAAAAAAAGGAAGTATCTGTAAATATTAAGGTTCAGAAAGTGCATGTCACAACTCACATCTAACCCAAGAAATTGGGAAAAGTGAAAGCAGTGATTGATTTAAACGTGCTTCACAATCAGGTTAATATAATGCCCGTGACATGTATTTTGATTTGACACTTTGCCCAACAGAACAAATTAACATTATTTCAATGAAGTCAAATATAGGTCAACCATTCCTACTTTCTATTTTTATTTTTACATTTTTTAAGAAATAGAGATAATCATGTTAGCAATCCACGCTGGCAAGAACACAAAATAAATTATTATATGCAGTATAGTTGAAAAAACGCAGGAGCAGAATCTAAGAAACCCACCACATTAGGTCCAAGAGCAGATAAACCTTGAATTGCACCATAGTGTTGAGTTAGAGCTCGTTTCGGATCTAAAAATGCATTCACTAATGTTTTTGTCAAGCGTGGCTGGAGATTGCTGTACGCATGCCCAAATCTGCAAATATTTTCAAATGATATATCAGGAGATCATCACCAATCTAATAATATTACTAAACAATGATCAGATAATGTACTCATGGCAATTTCACCTCTTTTTGTTTTGGTCAACAAATAATTTTGCATAAACCAAAATTGAACATGAAGTACAACACCAATAGTTTGACTCTATTTAGCAGTTATCAATTCACAAAACTCTAGTTTGTTCCATTGTGATTTGTGCAATCAGCAGCAAGAACTAGATAACTTCTAGGAAAGACTAATTATGCCTCTTCATTAAACAGAGGAACTTCTTCTCAAAAAAAAAATAGGGATGAAAGTTTAAGCTAACTAGATCCTGCTTCCATGAAAACAGTTAATCAATTCTTCCACGACCTTTCAGTTATTTATTTATTTATTTACAAGGGCGACATTCATTGTCTAGTTAAGTCACTCTTCTTCTTGTGTTCTTTTGCATGCCTACAGGCTACAGGCACCTATGTGCTTGGTATTTTCTAGGGCGCTTTAGGGGAAAGATCCATTCACAAATCACAATGGTAAAACCATAGTCAACCAACTTAAAAGTACAAAAACTTTGAGTCTTTTACCAAAATGGGGTCGAAAAGATTTTTAATTTTCAATTTAGGCTAGCTTTAAAAGATATTCCCTACATGGTGTCCATGTAGGATTGGAATTTCCAACACTATATTTAATTATTTTTTTCCTTATTTTCCCTTTTTCCATTTACTACTCTATACGACTATACATTTTTTTTTATAGTTGAGCAAACAGATGAGTTAATTGTCATTTGCGTACAATTAGTCGTTTTCTCTAATAGCTATTTTATGAACACCATTAGCTATATTGCCACTCTATTGTGATCCGCAAAGAGCTCAAGTGTTGCGTTAATTGATTTTCGGAAAAAAAAAATTTGTTACACATAACTCAAGTTCACATTTAGAGCATGTTCTTTTCAGTTTAATATAACTTAACTTAAATGAAAAAAAATAAATTGAATTTAACTAAATTTTTTATTTGATTTTTTTGACATACAATTACTTATTAAAACTCTAGTTATAGTGTTATGAAACTACTTAGGGTGTGTTTTATTCGTCTGAAAATTGAACCGATAAAAAAACTGAAGCCAGATATAACTAAAAACTAAACTGAAAAAACTGAATTAAACTGAAAAAAAACTGAACTTAACTCAAAAAAAATGAAGAGTAACATTACAGATGAATAAAACACACCCTTAGTGAGACTTTTCTAATAACCTAAAGAATTACAAATTGATATTTGTGTCACAATTTCTTACATCAAAATTAAAGAGGAGGTCGGTGTAAACTATTTTGAACTGAATTTAACTGAGTTGAACTTAACTAAACTTAAATTTTATAAGTCGTAGAGAAAACACCCTTATTAATAAAAGAACAAAGAATCACATATTCATTTGGTTGCTTCCATATAAAATAGAAAAAGGTTAGTGATGCATTAATCAAGATTAAGAAGAGTAACTGGCAAGTTCATAGCCTTATTATAGGTACTATTTTAGTGCAACTGCAAGTGTCAAATGTGAAGCTCAAAATGACGCCATATGTCTAAGTACAGTATTAAGAAAAAAGAGTACGTACAATATGTAAAGAGTGAATAGGAAAATGACACCAAAAAAAAGAGTGAATAAGAAAAAAAGAAAACTGAAAAAAATGACAAAAATTAGATTTGGTGTTATCCAATCCTACATGGACACCATGTAGGGAAATAGTTTTAAAAAAAGCCCAATCAAGGATTTAAAATTTTAATCAACACCAATTTAGTCAATAACTCAAAAACTTTCATAGGGCTACTTCCCCTTGTGAACAGAGTGGTCGGCAACATTTTATAAACAAGCGTCACATCTGAGACAACTAGGGTCTTCTGAGCCAGGTGCCACATCATAAATAACTACCTCGCCCTCTTCTTTTGATTCTTTCCAGAAGTATGTTTCACGGACAGCTAGTGGATGAGAAAGTTCACAAAATTACAAATATTGAAAGTGAAAGTTACCTTTTGCAAGCCCTAAAAAAAACAGGTTACCTTTTGCAAATGGAAGCAACTAATTTTGCTGTGAAGTCCCTGAGTTCCCAGTGGTCGTCCGCTAGTCTATTGCCCAATCTTTTCGCCACCAAACAAGTCACCACAGAAGGCATCAACTGGTGCAGCTGACAAGGAAGATCAAACAATATTAGCATGGCTTTGCTTTCATTCTAGCCTTCACAAAATCCTAAATGGAATCAAACACTTCAAAACACTCATCCTTTCCTTAACAAAACTTTCTTATTGTCTGAATTTCACTGCCCCCGTTTTTTTCAAAAACCAAAGAACCACTACCCAACATCATCGCCATGACACCATCACAACATTTTGTAAATTTGCATTATCTTGAACTTCATGGGGAAGCGGATGCAGTTAACCTAATTCGATTTAATTATTCTAATTTTCCTATGGATAGATAATAATATACCTAAGTCATCACCAGGGAAAACTTTTTAAATTTAGATAAGTCATATATTAATATAAATAAAAAGAAAAATCCATGAACTCAGCACTCACATAAGGTTCTATGTGTATGTGGGAATTCTTCAACAGACTTCGAACAACACGCATCAAAGCAAACAACAGATTATAATCTCCTAAGCCACGAGAGACCTGTCATAGAATGAAAACTCAAAGTTAATAAGTAAAATGTATACAATTAATACATTCAGCAGCAAACTGTTGAATTTTATTGTACCTCATCCGCTATGAAACATGTAAAATATGGGACCAACGGATGGAGCCCCGCGTCTGTTGCCAAACTGACTAATGCTTGTTTGAAAAGGATGGAGTCAGAACCTCTAATTGTAAGCTCTGTGATCTTTTCAAAGTAAACCTGCAAAATGCATCAATGCCTTTGAATTAGGTGTACCCACTAACTGAAACAAAGTGCCCACAAACAGAAAGAGGCATTTCAAATAAATTTACAAAATGGCCGCAAACAGAACAAAAAAAAATGAGAGAGTGAGAGGGGTGTGATAAGGGATATAAACATAGAACAAAAAAAAAGAGTGAAAAGTGAAGTTCCAGAAATTACCTTAAGCTCCCTTGACAGAACATGCTGAACAGGTAATTTAACGTCAATGGGAGGAGCATCATCCTTCTTATCATCAGGCCTTCTCCCATGGGAAATAGAAATTACTATATACAAAAGAAAAGAGATAGAATCAACAACAACTACTACATTTAGAGAGATTTAAGAAAAAGAGAAGCTACAATTATTCAGATAAGGCCCTTTGTCCGACAAGATCCGTAGGTAGCAATAACAGTGATGACTCAAGCAGCTACATGAATGTGATTAGTAAACTAAACATGTGCAGTTATACATGACCTCAATCTCTTTTTTTTGATAAGAAAAAATAATTTTATTAAGAAACATTAATGAGGATAAGACATCCTCTCAGGTACTAATTACAAATTCTCCCAATTACGTTGTAAATTTGTAATTGAGATATTC
>ONZK01000973.1:786-18284 GCA_900322385.1 Pharnaceum exiguum | reverse complement strand
GGATTAAGGTTGTTTGGAAACCAGATGAGGAATCACTCATATCCTACTAAGTTGTTTTGGTTTAGGCTACATGATTTGTAGGTTCGGGCAAACTATGGGAAACTTTTGTTTCTGTTTGGAATGACAATGTTGATCTATTGATAAGGATGCAAATAGAATAGAAGATTGGTCTTGATTAGCCTTATTCCTATAACTAAGTAGGGTCGTTTATGAGTATAATATGTATATGTGATTACCTTATACTTCATAGCTTGGCATAATGATGAACTTCGATCTCGATTGTCGACAACTCTAATTTGTATGAGGAACACTCCTTCATCTTATTTTGAGTAGTTGGGATTTATGCTTTAATTGATCAATCGAAAGGGGGAGGTAGACGTATGAGGCTTTAAAAAAGTTGCTCTTTATTTTGAATCTCAAATGTTAGTAAAAGTGTTTTTCTAACCTACTGTCGGAGATGATGGGCATACCTCGAATCACTAAGATTCGAGAGTGATTCAATAAGCAAAAACTTAAACTATTTTCATGATATTTAAATTTACACACATTCAATAAAGTATACTAACATTACAATTCTCAAATTATACTAAGGAACGATGTAAATTGTATTATACAATTTGCAAATTCACCCTTTTTATCCACCGGCCCTCATTTGGAAATCGCGCGCGATTATCCACTAGTGTTAAATAGAATTGTAGGAGAAAATCAAAATGGGAGTGGAGACTAAAGAAATATAATTGAAATTACATTTAAAAAGAATTGTAGGAGAAAATCAAAATGGGAGTGGAGACCAAAGAAAAAGAAACACAATTCCCTCCTGAATCCCCTAACTTAATAAAAGAACAAAAAACCCCTATTCTTTTTCTTTTTCATTATACTTCTTCTTTTATATTGTTAAGAAGGTAAATTGCATTTCAGAAAAATTGGGATGCTAAAATAAGAAATTTTAGTTACTATTTCAAAGTGACTAAAATGATCAAAACAGCCCCGATTTTCACGATTTTCTTGTATCGGAAACCATTGAGTTACCTAAAATGGTACAACCTTAAATTACTTAGGTATCTATTTTGGAATATTGAAAAAAATTGGTATCAACTTGGTATTATGCTATAAGTCAGGTACCCAAAATGGTATATTTCCTTATTAAAAATATATCTTTTATTCAACCTAGTACACTTTCTTATTTCAAGTAATATATATACGAGGTAAGTTAACTCTTTGGAGTTAAGTACTTTGAACTTACAAATCATATTCTCTAAAAGTCAGATTAAGTTCTTCCATCAAGTGCTTATAGGTTTTCATTGTACCTTGCATTCTTATTCAGAAGCTTAATTAGGTAAACACATAAGTTCATCTTATCCTCTTAATCTTAGCCTGTGAGAATAGGCTAGGTGGGTTGGTTCTTTAATTGAGGACACAAGTCGCGTGTGTTGCGATTAGGTAGTTTGCGTGGACTCTACTTGTAATTGTAACGTTGTCTCGATTGAGGCATGATCATAATAGATTTAGAGGTTTTTCTCTCGGAGCTCGGGTTTCCTCTATATATCTCTTGGTGTTATTCGTTTTGGTTGTTCATTCGTTCATTCATACACGTTTCTGTAAAATGGGCAATTCTTAATTGAGTAAGAACAAAACACTTTGTTATATGTCGTATTTGTTTCTGAGTTAAAAATTGCAGATTACTTTGTTCAGTTAAGAGAGAACAAGTACTCTGTTCCCAAGCAACGCGCGAAAATTTTAAAAACCGGGTTGTACTCAGTTTACCCTTCCTCTTGCGTACGTCTTATATTTACTTCAGCAGCTATAACATTGTGATTAATGACTTCGTAAGGAGTGTGATTGATTGTTATCTTAACGAAAGCAATGGCTATGCGAGATATTCTTCGGCAAGCATCAAACTAGGGCAATTAATAATATTCTGCTCTCAAGACTCAAAAAAAAAAAAAACAAAGCATATGGAAAGTAAAATCTTATTGAAGATAACATTCGTGTACTGCATGTCTTCTACTCAAGTTAAGAAGATTACTTTCTCTTAGAGAAAAGAATTAGGCGGTCTGAGTGTTAGATGATTTTCCATGGTTGTAATGGAAATGTTTATTTGGTTACTTCTATGGGAAGATAATATGATTGTGCCTTGAAAATATGCCATTATAAGTCTACTCACACTACAAGAAAAAGCCTATTCTGAGACCGAATAATCAGTCTCAATGCAAAGAATTTCGGTCTCAAAAGGCGTTTTGAGACCGAAAAATTCGGTGGCTATACCCTTGGTCTCTAAATGCTCGAGACTGAATTTTTCAGTCGGTCTCAAAATTAGACACTGATTCGAAACCAAGATATTTGGTAGCAGCAAATAGAGTCCGAAAATATTGGTCTCAATTCGGTCTCCGTTTTGATACGTACTTTGGTACCGTTTTTTCGGTCTCAAAATCAGACACTGATTCGAAATCAAAATATTCGGTAGCATACAATAGAGACCGGAAATATCAGTCTCTAGTCGGTCTCTATTTTGATACCTATTTTGAAACCGTTTTTTTTGGTGTCTTTTTTGCTACCTAATAAGTGGTGTCATATCTGTGTCATATTTTAGATTCCGAACTTTCAGTAGCAAATTAGTAGTATTTTAGACACCAATTTAGAAGCAATTTAGACACCGAAATTTTTAATGTCAATCGAGTGTCATTTATGAGAGCGAAAAAATAGTGTCATTTATGTGGAAAATTTGACACCAAAGACAAGTTTTTATAATGGACTATAAATGGTAGCAAAACGTGAAATTTATTGTACAAATTCTGCAATATATAAAATAATATATGATCAAATATTTCATAATCCAACGTCACAACGCTAAAACTCTTGTAAAGGGTAAAAGAAAACTAACAAATTAAGCACGATTCTCTAATTTACTAACAGATGACGAGTTTAAACCATCCCATCTTGGCCTCAGCAGTAGGGGTGGACAAAAATACCCGACCCACAATACCCGACCCGAGATACCCGTGACCCGAACCGAAAAAGCGGGTACCCGACCCGTTATTTGTTTTGGGGTACCCGACTCGAGATACCCGTTAATATTTCGGGTCGGGTACGGGTTGCAAAAATGTCAAATTCGGGTACCCGACATACCCGAATTACCCGGTTTGAATAAAAAAAATAGTAAAACTGGTACAAACCATGTGCTTCCCTTATTTCTTATATCAACAGTTCAAACTTCAACCCCTAATGTGACTCTTTTAACTACACTCAAAAATTTCTCACTCTCTCTCTTAAATCTTCTTTTTCTCCAAATTTCAGATCTGCGTATTACTCACCCGTCACCCACATGGCCACGGCTGCAGAAGTCCATTCCTTCTCTGACTGTCGACATCAAATCTATCACCACCAATCTTACCTTCTCTCACAAATCTTTGTTACCCCTTACACCCACTCTCACTCCCCAATCCCCACTTTCTCCTCTACTTTTTTTTTTCGAGAACCACTCTCCTCTACTGCCAATGGTTGTGACTTGTTAGTTAGTACTTGTTAGTTAGTGATTCTGGCAATTTGTTTGCCTTTCGGTTGTTGTTGTTTACTCATCAATGTGCTATGTCCAAATAAACGAGGGATACTTGCTTTCTTTTGCCTTTTGTTACTCTTAAACTACAGTTTTATAAGCTACTGTCCTAGTCAAATGCTAATGGGTGGTATTTAACAATAATAACCATGAGCAAAAGATCAGATCAATAGATTGTAGAGTTTGGAGCATTCATTTAAATAAGCTCATGTTGTGTTTGTGCGGGTAATCGGGTACCTGAATACCCGACCCGAAAACTCGGGTACCCGCGTTTCGGGTACCCGAAATATTCCGGGTCGGGTACGGGTCGGAATAATCGATACCCGAAATTTCGGGTACCCGACCCAGAACTTCTTTTCGGGTCGGGTACCCGAACTTGCCCACCCCTACTCAGCAGAGACCGTTGGCGGTTCCTCTTCCTCGCCGAGTCTCAAAGTTGAATTTTTCATTCCTTCTCAAAAATGAATCACTAAGAATTTTCAACTCATGACTTCGTGCATCATGCATCATATTTATCCTTGTATTTCTTACTCATTGTTCCCGATTGCATCATATTGCTCCATATGCTATCTCTTCATTCTTTGAATTCCAGTTTAGTAGCTCTTTGCTCTTCTTGTTGGCCACCGAGTTTTACATTCACAATATCAAATCTTACTTTAGATTAATAAATAGTAGGAAAGAAGTTGATATAGAAGCATACCCAATCTTCCTTTGAGTAATCATCCACAAACTTTCTAACACCAGCCTTTTTATTTCCTCTTTGTTTTCCAAGTTAACCTGAAGGCTGGCAGGAGTTAACACTTCACCTGTTATCTTGTTATATTCATAATAAACCAATAGGACATATATAAGATTACTATAAAAATAATTTTCATAACATGCACACAATCAGACTGCTCCTAGCTTCCTAGGTGACTCTAGTCAGACTGATCCTCAGTGCCGTCTGACCAGACTACTCCTAAGTGCTGTGTGACTGCACCGAAGAGCAGTCTGTGTCAGACTACACACGAGTGCACTTGACCAGACTACAAGTTCCCTTTGGTCCAGAGTGCACTTAAATGTACCGTGCAGTCAGGTAGGTACTGAAGAGAAAACAACTCAACTCAACATTCTACATTCACCACAACACACCAATAACTAAGCTCCTGCATCTAATACTACCAAAGAAAAACTATACAAAATATCAACAAAAAAACAGAAAAAAGTAGGCAAGCAACCAGTCTCACCAGATTCAAAAGCAAAAACGAAACCGCGAGTGCATGAAAGGACACAACACATGCTTCAGGACTTTGACATGTCGCTTGAAACAGCCTGTTATGACTTATCACCCCTATACTAGAAAGTCAAACAACTAGGAGAAGAATTCATGGCAGTTCACAATCAAATCCAAGGTTGTTCAACAGAAAGTACACAACAGCAAAATAACCTATATCCAATAATAAAATGTTCTGTACTTACACATAGAGAAATGACCAAAGCTCAGTAGGCAACAATACAGTCAATGAAAGGAAAAACATTACATAAATTAAATTAAATTAAAAAAAAGGGCCAAGAATTGAAATATTCACTATACACAGTTTTTAAAAATAAGAGCCCACAACTAATGAACAAATGAGATCAAACATTACATAAATTGAATTGAATTGAACCTGATGAAATGGAAAAACATTACCGGTGAGGGAATGGATTGAATGGATGCGTCAAGTAGCAGCGAGGAGTTGTGAATGTCGTTTGCCGGTGTCTGAATGCGTGGCTCCGTGGGGTGCCTGAATGCGTGGCTCCGTGGGGTGTCTAAGTGGAGGCAGATCGAGAGGGGAGAAGTGGAGATCGAAACATGAGAGTGATCGAGAGGGGAGAAGTGCACTATCTGACAAGGAAGGAGTGAGTGAGTGAATGAGGTGGTCAATGGAGAGAGAGCGAGATGGCCGTTGGAGAGAGATCCGGTGGGAGGGAGGGGAGAAGTGAGAGTCTGAGAGTGATCGAGTGATGTTACACTCCGGGCGGCGTGGAGTGATTAAGATCGACAGGGAGTGTGAGTAAAATTAGGGCTTAATTTTTTTAAAAATGAATATCGTGTATTGGGCATAAGCCCATAACCGCATGCGTTGTACTCCGTATTTTGTTAAGATTGAAGTATACTCCACTATTAAGGCCCATTCTTTAGTCCTGACTAGACTAAATTGAAGTGGAAAACAATTGAATTTTTATATAATTGTTTTATTACTCAATTATCAAAAGTTTATAAAGTTATTAATATTTTACGTATATAGTGAGACATTTTCAATGATATATACTAATAAATACGAATTGATATCGGAGTCAAAACTTATTACATTCGCAAGTTACGAGCTAAACTGCGAAAAACTGAACTGAATGAAACTGAACTGAACTGAACTTAAGTTGTAGAGAACATTCCCTTACTAGTTAAGGCTCGTGCCAAAGCACATGATGATTATAATTACTAATTTCACATCTTGATTATGAGGAGTAGATAAATTCGAAGTAAAGATACATAGTTTGTTAATTAAAGTTCTTTGTGATAAAAGATTTATAATTTTCAGACTAATAAAAAAAGAAAGGGGGGTTTGATTAAGAGGAGTAAATAAATTTAGTAGTAAATAAATATAGAAGTAAATACCTAATTTGAGTAAAATTAGTAAATAGTAATAAGTTTGAAGTAAGTGAATTCAATTTGACTCTAACCTTCTAGTTAAATCATGATAAAATGCTCATTCCATGTAAGTAAGGCCCATACACTAAAAAAAATAGACTCTTATATGTGAGTGTACTACCATAGTACTGAAGTTTGATAGAAATTTTTGATTTCGTATTTTTTCCTCTAATCTAGCTTAAATGTAGTTGACTGTTTAGGAATTTCAATTAGTAAAATGATCCCATTTGAAATTTACAAAAGTAGTTGACTGTTTAGGAATTTTAATTAGTAAAATGATCCCAATTGCAATTTATAAAAATAGTTGTCTGTTTAGAAATTGAAATTATAAATACATCTCTTCTCAGATGAATCACATGAATTTGCATAATTTTATTGCATTTTTTCATAATTATATACTTTTAAAAAATAAACAACATTACACTAATGGCTTTGGAAAATTAGATTTTTCTCTCTTTTCTATAAATTTGTCTGCAATATTTCCAACTTTATGATAATCATTGTCTTCATTGAAAAGCATCTTGAAAACGTAATGAGATTCTTATTTTTTTTTTAAAAAAAAATAATGAGATTCTTATTTGGTATTAAGTTTGAGACCGAAAGTCTCAGTAGACAATTTGAAACCGAAAAGAAACTATGAAAAAGCTCAGTTTCAAAAAGCGAGACCGATATAAGACCAATAAGTTTCGGTCGCGTTATGGATACCGAAACGACACTGCTCAAAAAAATGGACTCATATCTTGACACTGAATGGAGACTGGAATGTTATGGTAGCAAATTCGATACTGAAACGCTACTGAAGTAAAATTTGGTAGCAAAAAATGGAGACTGAATGGAAACTAAAATATTTAGTAGCGAAGTCGAGACCGAAATGAAACCAATTGTTTTCGGTCTCCAATTTGGTACCAAATTGACACCAACAAAAAATCGGTAGCAATATTCGACACTGAATAGATACTGATTTTTTTTTCAGTCTCGGATCTTAAGACAGTCCAAATTCGATCTCATTTTGATGATTTCAGTGTCTAATTCGAGATTGATTGCTTGATACCGAAGTAAATCGGTCTCAGAATAGGCTTTTTCTTGTAGTGGGATCATTGCTTACAATTTCAAAAAAAAAAAATAATTGTAAATTAACCAAACTTACTATGACAGATTATAACCCAACCCAAAAACCACCCGAAAGGGGGTGATCGATCAACTTTACTAATCCTAACCGAAACCTAGCCGACTCAAATCCCATTTGATTTATCCCATTGCCACTCGTAATCTTTTTTTTTTTTTTGAGAGGGGACTCGTAATCACATTCTACTTTGTGTAGCTACATCTAACAATTATAATCATTTTCATAATAGAATGTGTAAAAAAACTAAAGAGATAGATCCAAGAGATTGAGTTTATTGTTTGTTCTTTTTAACTACTCAAAGTCAAATCGAACATTTTGAGTTCAATTGAATTAAATCATTTTAAACTGTTTTGAGAAATATGAGTTTTTCCAAACAAAAAGAGGCTTCAACCGATTATCATTAGTATAAGCAGATTTCGCAAGTATTATACATTATCATGTCTTGTCTCTATTATTATTTGTAGCAACCCGTGTGTTGAGAAAAATAAATTAAGCCAAGTCAACTATGTTGTAAGATCTTATTAACTGGTATATTGGATTATAATGATGATAAGAACGATATGTAATAAAAATCAAAGTAAATTATATCAAGTAAGTTCATGAACAACAAATTGTTTCCATTATGATGCATGTAAATTCAAAAGGATTTACAATTATCCCTCATAATATTATCTAATTTACCATCTGATGATTTTAAATCGTTTTAGTTTTATTACAATAATAATTTAATAGTTATAGTACAAATAGACATTGGTTACATTTTTCATTGTTTTTGTATTATTGTCATTTTAAATTGGTACTACTATTTACCTTATTATTATTTGATGCAATTTTTTTTGGTTTCGATGCAATATTATTAATTAATTAATTTCCCAAAAAATGGTACAGTATTCGGAGATTAACCATGGACACTGTCACACTGCCTTTTAAAAACAAACACGTTCATTGAACCCTTTTTCCTGGGTTTGGTACCCAGACCAACCAGGCAACCACTGTACACTGTACCTTTTTTTCCTTGTGTTAGTGTTACCCAGTAACCAAAGCTCAACCAATAATAATCTGGAATTCTGGAAACAAAAATAAAAAACAAACAATAAAAGCACTGTCCCTTTTTCTCCTTTTCATTTTCCTTTTTCTTTTCCCCCTACCCAGTATATACTACTACTACTACTAGTAGCAGCACTACCCACCTCACCAGTCACCTCACCTCATTACTCACTTTCCCCAGTTTCCCCTCCCTTCCTTTCTCTCTCCTCATTTCCCGATCCCTAATTTCCCCCACCCAATCAATCAATCGCCCAATTTAAAAAATAAAATAAAAATCAAATCAAATCAAATAAATTCCCCCCTTTTTTCTTTTCTATTAATTAATCTCTCTCCATATCTCCCTTAGGGTTTCTTTCATTTTCTTCACAATTATTATTTCCCTATGTCATTTAGATAGATCTGACGTTGGGCTTTGGTTGGGAATTATGCGGATCAGTCGAGGGAGGGCAATTCCGTAATTCCACATCGGCACAATAAATAAACCAAAAATGGACGGTGGTGGTGGGGTCGTGAAGAACCGGAGCTCGGCCGGTTGCTTGGTAATCAAGAAAAAGCCAACAACTAATAACAACAACAACAATAAAATGGAGCCTGGAGGAGGGAGCTCGTCAGCGAGGGTGGAAAGGAAGAGGTCGAGAGCAGCGACACCGGTGTCAAGTGACGAGGAGCTATTGGAGTACTACAGGCGTCGCGGCGGAGGCGGAGGAGGGCACGTGGGTGCTGCACGTGCGACTCCTGTTACGGCGCCGCCGGTTGTGTACAGGAGAGGGATAGGGAGTCATGGGAGGAGTAATGTGGAGTTGGATGTTTATGATTTTGATGAGTATGATGATTTGAGTGACGTGGACGCTGCCGGAGGAGGAGCTAGGAACTATTATTATAGACACAATAGTAGTAATAGTAATGTTGATAGAGTTTTCGGGTCTGGTGGTGTGGGTGTGGGTGTGGGTGGGGGAGGGGGAGGGGGAAGTGGGGGGAGTAGGTTTTTGAGGCCGGGTATGGGGAGTGGCGGTGACGGTGATATTACGTATAAGAGGAGGAGTTCGTTTGGTGTGTATCGTGGGTCGGAGGAGGCGATAAGGTTGCAAGGGAAGAATGGGGTGTTGAAGGTTATGATTAAGAAGCATAAGAAGGAGAGTCAGAGTCCTAGTGTTAGTAATGTGGGTGTTCGCAGGGATGGTATGAGTATGAGTGTGACACCCAAGAACAATGTGGGTGTGGGTGTAGGTGTGGGTGGGCGGCCTTTGCCTTATGCGGAGAGGAGAGTTGAGAAGAAGCCTGTTGTAGAGGGAGGGCAGGTGAGGAAGAGGAAGGTGGTTTCGGAGAAGAGTAGTGAGGATAGTGATGAGGAAGAGGAGGATGAGGAGGAGGGGGAAGAGGATAGTGATGCTTCTCCCAATGTGCAATTGAGAATGCAGTCGCAGTCTCAGTTGCAGTTGCAGTCGCGTAGTGCGGAAGTTCAACGGCCGGGGAAGAGAGGGAGGAGTGGGGAGAGTAGTCGGTCGCCTGAGACACCACAGCTGACTAAGGTGAAGGCGGGGAAAGTGAGGCGGGGTAGTGGGACTGAGAAGCAGTTGTTGAGGGAGAAGATAAGGAATATGCTTGTGAGTGCTGGTTGGACGATTGATTATAGACCTAGGAGGGGGAGAGATTATTCTGATGCGGTGTATGTGAATCCTTCTGGGACGGCTTTTTGGTCGATTATTAAAGCTTATGATGCGCTCCAGAAGCAGCTTGAGGAGGATGGGAAAAAGGTGAAAGCAGTTGAGGAAGGTTTTGCACCTATAGCTGATGACATATTGAGTAAGCTTACGAGACAGACACGCAAGAAAATTGAAAAGGAGCTTAAGAGGAAGAAAAGAGAGGAAAGTGGGGGAAAGAGAAAGAAAGAGCGGTTGAGTGTCAAGTATGAGGAGCATGATTCAGATGGTGGTAGCATGGGTAGTGGCAGGAATGATAGAAGGTTGAGTGCATATATGAAACGCAGTGTGAAATCTGTGAGAGGAGAGACCAAAGAATCATACTTTAGAGATATAGGTAGTCCTAGCAGTAGGGGGCAAGAAAGGAGTGCTAAACCGTTGGCTGCTTCTTCAAGGTTTGTCCATGGGAGGCAGACTAAGAAGATTGGGAGGTGTACTCTATTGATTCGGAATTCTGAGAAGGGGTTGGATTCTGAAAATGATGGCTTTGTGGCGTACTCTGGAAAAAGGAACTTGCTGTCTTGGTTGATTGATTGTGCAGTTGTGAAGCTTGGTGAGAAGGTGCATTACATGAATAGGAGACGCACACGAATTATGCAAGAGGGTTGGATCACCAGGGATGGAATTCACTGTGCCTGCTGTAGTAAAATTCTCACTGTCACAAAGTTTGAGATTCATGCCGGGAGCAAACTCCGCCAACCTTACCAGAATATATGTCTGGCCTCTGGTGAATCCCTAGTACAGTGCCTGGTTGATGCCTGGAATAAACAAGATGAGTCCAAACGCATTGGTTTCAATAAAATTGATGTTAATGGAGAGGATCCCGATGACGATACTTGTGCAATCTGCGGGGATGGCGGTGACTTAATTTGTTGTGATAGCTGTCCATCTACATATCATCAAAATTGCTTAGATATTCGGGTTAGTGCTCCTAAACTGTTACTAGCTTATCTTTTCTTGAAGCCATGTGTTTCTGTTAGTCTCAAATTTCTTGCACGTTCTAGAAGATCATTTGAATGAAAGGTCCGGGTGGGTGAGGAACTGGAGGATGGATTTAAATGTAGGTTTTATGTTTCAGTGTCAATAATTCAGAAGTTGTTCAGTCTCTTATAAAAAGTGGGTTTCTTCTTGTTACAGATGCTTCCCCCTGGCGATTGGCATTGTCCACATTGTTCATGCAAATTCTGTGGGCTTCCTGATGTAAGTGTGGATGAAGAAGATGACAAAAGAAATAGCAGGATAGTCAGTTGCAGTCTCTGTGAAGGAAAATGTAATATCCTGTTTGATTTA
Source organism: Pharnaceum exiguum (assembly GCA_900322385.1). Classification (NCBI taxonomy): domain Eukaryota; kingdom Viridiplantae; phylum Streptophyta; class Magnoliopsida; order Caryophyllales; family Molluginaceae; genus Pharnaceum; species Pharnaceum exiguum. The sequence goes on along the minus strand of ONZK01000973.1, from coordinate 6,897 downwards.
CACTACCCCTGTGCCCATTCCTAACTTTATGGCACTTTGCACTGAATCTTGTTTCTGACTCAACCTTTTTCTTTTAGTTCACTCTGCATGCGTGGAGGAGATGGATGAAACTGTTGTTACTTCAGATGGTCCTATATCTTTATGCGGGAAGAAGTGTCAAGAGGTATTCAGTACTTCATTTCATTATACAAGTATCTTTTTCTTAATTTTTTTTTAAGACGTTGAGGATTTAGTGAATAAACTATGTCATATCATAATTGGAAAGAATTTCTCCCCCTTACTGAATTTTGGCCTGAGAAGGATACCTATGGTGCATTAGATATGCTATACAGATATCCCTGCATCTTTGGCTCATGCTTATTAATGCACTTACTCTTTTAACTTAACAATGAGAAGTTTGTTGAGTGGCTCCATTTTAAAATTTCCTTGTATTCCGAAGCTTAAAAATGTGAATTATGACCTTCTTTCATTATATGTATTTAAGTTGTTGTAAATAAGAAAGAATGAATATCAGGTTACCATCATGTTTTTCGATTTTCTGTTATTTGCCTTAGAACCCCCATAGAATGGGGATTATACTGGGTTGTTGTTGCTGTTATTTGCCTTAGATCTTTGATGTCCTGTGAGCTTTGTGCTTTTTTGACTTACATCAGATTTGAAACAGAATTTGATGACTATTTTTTCTTTAGGCCTTTCAGCAGCTGCAAAAACTTCTGGGGGTAAAACATGAATTAGAAGGAGGGCTTTGCTGGTCTCTCATTCATCGGACAGATCTAGATGGTGATGCTTCTGCCCCAGGATACCCACTGAGGGTGGAGTGGAATTCAAAACTGGCTGTGGCTCTTACTGTTATGGACGAGTGTTTCTTGCCCATAACTGACAGGAGAAGCGGAATCAACATGATTCATAATGTCTTCTACAATTGTGGGTAAGATCTCGTATTTTTCTTTGACATTTATCTGGTAATTGGGCAACTACTAATGCACTAGAAGCTGGGACAGTTTCTGTTGAGCATGTTACGGCTAAGTTGGAACTGTAATTATATTGAGAAAATTGTGCCAAATCTCTAAACTTTAACCTTAAAATTACCCTTGTCTCAGAAATTACATTAAATCACTTTTTTTTTTCCTTCCAAAATCTTCTCAAAGTCCTTTTCAAATACTACTTTGGTCGACGTAATACATTTGGGCAGAAATGCCCTCTAGTGACTAGCACATGAAAAGGTACAGGCGTAAAGCTTACCCTCCCTCCTTGCCCCCTTATTTCCCTGATTCCCTCCCTCATATTTCTTCTTTGCGGAAATGGTCGAACATCTTTTTTGTTTTTCTAATCATCAATGTACCGATGCATCGTATATTAGAGGGTGGAAGGCTAGCAAGAATCTAAGTAAGAAGAAAAGTATGTAGGAAGATTAGGGGGAATCTTATATTCGAAGGTACATGATCTCTTTGACGGTTCGGAATAACTGTGTAGTTCTTATATTTGGATGTTTGGAGAAGTTGTCTTCTTTTTAAATAGCTGACAAAGCTCGAACTGTAGTTTGGTGTTGAAAATGCTATTTTGCTTGGGAAGGGGCTAAGATGTGGTTAAATGATAGAAGTGGCCTGAATTGTGGTGGTTTGGTTTACTGGATCTGTCTTATGATATTGATAGGACACTTCAGTTTTAAAAGAGATTGGTTTCTAATCTGTATGATAGCCCATGCTTGATATCTTATTCTAACTACATTCCAAATGTTCCTCTGATCATTATTTGCTGAATCTAAGGCATAGCAATTTGATACTATTTCCTTTTTTTAATCATGTTAAGCTCACTTCATTCTTTTCTTTCTGCTACCATAACTCTCGCCAGTTCCACTGAGAAACATTGCAAAGTTGTCAATGAGGTATGTGAATTGACGAGTGAGAATGGAATGCAAAGTTGTTTGCGATGGAGAAAATTTCTTCAGGGTTTGATGGTATTGGTAATGATAAGTAATATTGGTTATTTGGTGAATTGGGGATTGTGAATTTGAAGTGCCCACATCACAGTGAAGAAATGAAAGTGAGAGCGGAGTAGCTGATGTAAGGAGGAAGAAAAAATTTCAATGGGGATTGTGGGAGTTCTTTTCTTAGAGGGTGGGTGGGGGGAGGGGAGAGAAAAATGAAAACTCAAAAAGAAGAGAAAGTGGTCGGAAGCTGTAACAGTTGCTGTCATGTCCCAATTTTTTTAAATTCAACAAAAGTAGTGTTTTAAAAGAAATGATAATTCTGAGGAATTCCTGTAAGAGATTATCTTCCAAAATGCCGTATTTGGCATGGGCTCTACACACACATTACCATTATACTCTTTCCCACCTCACCGCACTAAATCATAAATGTCCAAGACATTATTGAAAACCAAGGGTAGTGTGGTCTTATTTAACTCCCATAATCCCCATCTAAATCTTGTGCCAAAGCCATATCGGAAGATAAAAGTGGAACATAAGAAGTATAAGGTACTTTTCTGAAAATAAGAGTAAAGTTCAGAGGGTTTTTGTTTATTTAGTCCAGCTCAGTGTTGACAATTCGCTTTTGATTTGCGAAACTAATTTAGGATTGAAATATGCTACCTTGGTTGCAAATGCTATATGTAACCTGGCAAGTAAGTCAAGAATGAAAGTCTAAATTCGATGATTATAGGGAGTTTAAGCGAATTATGTTACACTCTTCAGCTGCTCCATCATATGTTCATAAACATATTATTTATGATTGGAAAAATACATTCAGTTTTCTGCACTAGTGGTTATGACTAGGGTTGCTAATGAGTTGCGCGGTCTTCGTGTCTCGCGAGATACTCGAGCTTGACTTGGTCAAAACTCCATCAGAGTTCGACTGGAAAAGGCTCGCGAGCTATTCAAAATAATAATATATATAATAATAATAGCAATAGTAGTTATAATAATATCAATAATTTAAAATGATAATTCCAATAATATTATTTTATTTATTATTTAATTCAAAAAATAATATAAACATGAATATAGTAGAATTCGAGTCGAGCTCGAGCTTGCCTAGGTGAGTTCGAGCTCGAGTCGAGTTGCAAAATTTAAATCTCGCCGAGTTTCGAGCTCCGGTCATGCCGAGCTTCGAGTAGTTCAAGTTGAGTCGAGCTCGACTCATTAGCAGCCTTAGCTATGAGTTATGATTCCACTTTTGTCTTCCTGTTGTGTAGGAGTTTTCATTAGCTTCTTATTTGTTAATTAACTTTACTAGCAGTTTATCTGCGGCTGTTTGTATAGTTTAAGTGATCTGTAGGTTTGATGAGTTTTTGGGGCCAAAGTTTTTGTGCATATTCTCATTAGACATGTGTTGTCTAATCTAGCCACTAATCTTGTCTTCTGAACAGATCAAATTTCACCAGACTGAACTACAGTAGCTTCTTCACTGCGGTTTTGGAAAGGGGAGATGAAATTATTTCTGCGGCATCCATCAGGTAACTCTTTGCTTAACTTTTTATTTTCTTTGAGTATTATAATGGTCCTTGCCACTGATGGTGAGACCATCACTAGATGGGACACCTAACCATGACTTTTATGGTCATACATTGCTGCTTAAATATTTATCTTGGCCTCTGTGTGATGGACTGCTGTCAGAAGTTTTCCCCGGATACTGGTTATTGTCTGGTCAATAGCAGGTCTGATCTTGGTTTATATTGATGTCAAGACATTCTCTTAGGCTACCAAAATATCGGGAATGTAAAACAGAAAAGATTGGTTTCCCCTTAGAAGAAATGGAATTATAAAATTTTGTAGCAGGGGAATAGGTGAGTAGGATATGCATACAAAAATGAGAAAAAAATATAGAAACAAAAGGCTTCTCATTGGTTCGGACCCCCCCCCCCTCTTCCTTCAAGTACTACATATGTTTGTCTATCTTTCTTGAACTTCTTACTCCCTGAGCTGTTGGCAAAAGTGCTGGAGACCGAGCTGTTGGCAAAAGTGCTGGAGACCTCAAGTTTGTTGTATGCACTATGCAGTATAAGCTTGTTGCTGTGCCAATGAATAATAATTTGGTTTTGGCTGGTAGTTTCTAAAGGAAAAAGACATAAATAACAGTGAGGATTAGGCATTAGCCAGAGGCATATCAATGTAAAATGAACACTTCCTCTTCTATAACTCACTCTATTTCATTCATTCAAATACAACTGGAAACTGAACACCTAAAGGGGTTTATATAGCCTACAAACTACTTGGATACAAGAAAACAACTAAATAAACTAATATAACTTCAAGATTACTTTCCTTAACCTAATAAAGCTAATATTACTTTCCTTTAAGATTACTTTCCTTAACCTGAGTGGGTAGCTCAGTTGGTAAGACTTCTGAGATTTATTCCAGAGGTCCCAAGTTCGAGTCTCCTCAGGGCTACTGGAGGTTTTACCGGTCATTAACTTCAGGGCCCATGGGATTAGATAGGCAAAGCCTAGATACCCATGTTATCTAAAAAAAAAGAAGCTAATATTATGAGATTTACTATGCTAACTAAATACCCCCTTAATAAAATCCGAAAATAATAAAATCTATCAAAAATACAATAATCACCTTGACAATAAAAGATCCACTTTGTAAATTACAGCTTTCCTATTTCCCTTTCTAGCCATTCGCATCACATATTTAAAATGTGCCCTTTTTTCTCAACTCTGATGGGAACTTCTGATTAGCATTTCCCTGATGTGTAATTGAGCTGGTTCTGAGTTGTCTACTAGAGACTACTATTTTTAAGCCCACTCTGTCAACCAAGTCTCCCTCAGAATCCAGGACCTTGACTGAAGGTCTGTCCCTTTTCCACTTCCACCCACTAGAGATTTTCTAGGCTATATTGACTTGAGAACTGGGGTTTTTTTTGGCAAAGCAGGCTAGATTTTTTATATCAGTCCTACCCCCTTCCCACAAAATAAGGAAAGACAAAAAGGGGAAACTGACTTTTTGACAGTAAAATTTACCTTGTGATTTATGTTCAAAGTCTCTCTTTTCTTTTTTGCAGAGTTTGTAACAGTAGTTACATTATTATTTTTTGTTCCCTTTTTCTTTTAGTTTCAGACACTCTTCTGAATTGACATTAAGTTGAAGCCCAGCCAAAATGCAAAAGAAATTAAGCTTTGATAAGCAGTTCCAACTTCCAAGTAGACCCTCTACCAGTTTCATTTGTGATAACCAAGATCTACGATAGAATTTTAAATCCTGCAAAAGTTGGTATTAGATAAATTGGGAACTTTTGGAACTGCAGTGAGCACAGAGCACACTATACTTTCGCTTTTTACTAAAAACAAAAAATAAAAATTGAAACTTGTGTCTCCTCACTCCAACAGTAACATTTCATTTTAAAGATGCAAAGAACCTTTTATTAGAGAACTCTTTACTCGGGGTTATTGTATGCGTTGGGAATTGGGATTGATTTCAAACTGCAATTAAACACCCGGTTCCACTGGTTTTGTTAGTGATGAAACCGTTTGTTGACCTGCAAAAAAGTACTGCATATCTTGGGAACTATTCGTATGAGTATGCCATCTACTGTGTGTGATGTGAAGTACTGAATTATTTTTTCCTTCTCCCAATGATCATTGATATTCTTCACTTTCAATATTGTATTTTGCTATCCTTCTCTAATTTCCTGGTTTTATCATTTCTCACTGTCACCTTGTGGTAACAATGTTCTGTGCTGTAGTCCTTCATATTCATTCTGCTGAAATTTAGCTTTTGTCTTCGGCCTCAGATTACGTGGCACAAAGTTTGCAGAAATGCCTTTTATTGGAACTCGTGAAATCTATAGGCGCCAAGGGATGTGCCGGCAACTCTTTTCTTCTATCGAATCGGTATTACTCTATAAACTCCAGCTATTTTTCTTTGTGCTTTCATTTCCCTTTTTTAACAGAAGGTTATTATTGTTGCGAAAGCCAATGGCCCTTCAGTAAGGATTTAAGGATAATTTTTTTTTTTTTGTTTTTTTGATGATACCAAATTTTACCCATGTTTTTATTATTATTTGAGTAACATCTATGTTTGTTATAATTCTTTTTTTATTTGGGGGTCAGGTCACTCCTCTTCTTTCCTTTTTCTTTTTTTTTTGTGGAGGGGGGGGGGGGGGGGGGGGG
>ONZK01000971.1:62032-73515 GCA_900322385.1 Pharnaceum exiguum | reverse complement strand
ACATATAAAGATAGGAAATATATATTAATAAAGAAGTTAAATAAGATTAGGACTTAGTGTACTAAATTGATAGAGCCCGGTGAGAGTAAACTCAATGAGATAAATTTGGGCATCAAACAATTAATACAAAAGGTCCAAAATATAATTTTTAAATCACAACTTATAAAAATTCCAATAGATATTGCTTTTGGTAGAGATTAGAGAAATATAGAGATTAAAGATAGGAAGGGAGAGGTTTTGATCATAAGGTTAACCTTATTGGAACAAATAGATTATAACTCATTACCGGTTTCAATGCATGTCACATCAAATTACAACTCACTTGCAACTTTTACTTATCTTCAAGATTATTGGTAAAACTTTCTTACAACTTTGCTACAACTCATGTAAATTTGTGCACATTTATCATAAAGTATTTTTAGTTTTTAGATAAAATTTAAAGAAAATAAAAATTGCAAAATAAACCAATCACAACCAATGTATTAAATAACAAGAATTGTAATAAAAATTGCAAAACATGGAAAAGTATTTACCACAATAACAACATGCGATAAGTAATTCCCATTATAACAATTTCACCCGGTCCATTTGTGATAGGTTAACTTGGTCCTTTATTTGATGAATCGGTTCATACTTCATAGGATATTTATTGGAAATGTATTGGTTTCTTCCCCTCTATCCGATTGTTTGGTCTGGGCATAATCCTCGAGCTGGTTGACATTTTCTTTCACCAATAGCCAACTCCACCATCTTCCTATCAAGTATCAAGGGCAGTACAAGAGTTCAATCCCAGTTTCTCTCCTTCTCATTGATGTCTTCTATTCAAGTTCTATATTTCGCGGAAGTATAAATTCTTGATGCGTTAACTATAACCTTGCCTTGATTTGATGGTCCTGAAGAGCGAAGACTTAAGGTCCTAAATCTCATGGGAACAAGACCAAGAACAAAGCTTGGAGATTGATATATATTTGAAAAATTCATATTAGTGTGGAAAGATTAGATAAAACTTGAGGTGTGGGCTGCTTATAATTTTTTTGATTACATGATGCATAATATAAATAAAGTAAAATTAGGAGAAATGATAAATCCTCTCTGATCCCTATAAGCTTTTTAGTTAATTACAATGTTTTGTATCGAGTCATTAGAAATCTATGTACGTAAAAAGTAAATTAAAGGAGCCAGTTTACAATAATTGTGAATATTTACCCATTGAATTTAGTTGAAGATGGAATAGGCGAAGAGCACCAGGTAAAGAGTGTTTTTTTTTTTGGTATAAAGGGAGGCACTGACGACTGACGTTGATAAGAATCGAGCCCCCAACCTTAAGGGTTGAAGGTGTGCTCTCTACCACTTGAGCAACTCTCTCTTCTTAGGTAAAGAGTGTTTTTAATGAAAAATAAAAAGTGAAGTAAATCGGTTTTTTTTAACCCAGTACGTAACAAAAACCAACGGTTCAGTGCTTTGAGTTGCTAACATGGTAAATATTTTGTCAAAATTGCTATTATGGGAATTACTTTCCTCAAAGTTACTGGAAGTGAAGTTGTTGAAAGTGAGTACTTCAATGGAGCAATGGGTCAATCTCGGAAACAACCTCTCTATTTTCTTAAACAGGGGTATGGTTGCGTACATCTATCTCGACCCCGAGCAGCCCCATCTAATGGGGATATACTCGATTGTTGTTGTTGTACTTTCCTCATTGTTGCTATTTAGGCCAAAATCCCAGGAAGGGAGGGGTAAAACAAAGGGCAAAAAAAAAATTGTATCAGGTACTACGGACTTACGGAGAATATATTCAAAAAGTTGTATTGTTTTTTTTTTTTTGATTTTTTTTAAGAACCATATAATTTGATGGTGTTCATTCCGTTCAATTGAAGAAGTGATCAAACTCAAGACAAGCCAATTCGACATTCTTAACTTCAAGTCATTGTCTTCTACGGCCATTGCCACACAATGCTGAAGTTTGGAGAATGAGATCGATCATATGGTTATTTTATAAGTCTTACTTTGGGGAAGCGAATTGACGTAAACATTGATCGTAAGATTCGTAACTCGTAAGACTGATAAAATCGAGTGTCATTAATCAACCTTTTATATAAAAAATAATAATTACGTTTTTGTCAAAAATAAAACATGTTTGCACATTACTATTTTTTTCTTGGGGATTGCACATAGTTTCTCTTTTATAAGCTTTTTGTGGCTTATATTTAATTTACTTCTGCTTTTGTGAATAAATCAATCATGCAGGTACACTGCTACTTATAACTTTGTGTATGTGAAAACATATTTTCTAGATTATCATGCACCCAACATCGTGTGTTAAGGACCAGGTGAAGAACTTGATGCATTGTTTCCGATCTCGATTCGACTATGTTTTAACCCATTGAGAAGGCAAGGCCCTAAATTAGATCGAGTTTGGTTTCTATAAGATTAGTTCACATTACGTACGTAGTTCGTCTAAATTAGACCAGCTAGTCAGCTTCTCTTATTGAACTTTAAGCCTCTAATGCAATCGATCCTGAACTTCAGCTGTTGCATTTTTGTGTGTTAAGTATTTGAGATTAATAATATCATTTCGAAGAGACCAAAAAGTTCACCTTACTAATGCTGTTATCTATGAAATATGACTATATGAGCACATCATCAAAGTAATAGTAGTCTAACATTATTGCAAGAGGTTCGTAAAATGTTTTCTACTAGGCCTTCCCATACCTATGCTCAACTAGAAATCAGGTAGATGAGGCCCTTGCGTATGAGGCTGGTGATCATCAAATAAGGTAGCCCAAGATCCTTGCGCATTGTTAAACCCACTTTCATTTTGGTCATGATGATGGCCAGGCATCAATGGCATCTGAGGCTCCACCCCCACGGCCAATAACCCTGCACCATCATCCACGCTATTATACCCCTGCTGCTGTTGCTGCCATGTCACTGATGACATCAAAGATGATGTCATCCCTTGTTGTTGTTGCTGCATGGGATGCTTTTCCCTAGGGACAATATCCACGAGAAAATCAAACAAGTCGCTAGTACTAAGAGCTGAAGCAATGTCACTCTTTTGGAGAGTTCTTCTCCTGCTATCTTCAGTACAACTCCAAGACCTTAGGGTGAGGTCAAGTATGAACATTTCACATGCCCTTGCTAGGAACACGGGCGCCTCGGCTGATACCATACGTACATCTTCTTCTGATTTCATGATTTTCTTGATCCTTGCCAGTGGCAAGCTGTGGTTACGGAAGTCAACCTCATGCTCGCTCTCGAGTTGCTGCACGGCCCAGAAGTTCCTGAGCTGCTGTTGCAGGTGTTCATTGCCCCCTTGTGCAATTGGTTGTTTAGATTGGATGCTTTTGTTTGTATAGGGAAGGTTATCAGGGTATCGTGGAGGCCAATGAGGATCCATTTTGTACAAGGCCAAAAAAAGGTCCTTAGATGGCGGTAAACTAACTACTTAGGATTGATGAGATGGATTTTGATTTTGGTAGTTTTTTGCGGAGGGACATTTCTGAGTTGTGAATGTATATATGGAGAGAAAGGAGAGGTGGTAATGATTGTGGGAGGACATGATGTTTCAGCTCCACAAGTTTAGCGAGCAAAAGAGCTTAGGGCATGATCATGGACGGGATATGATTATTATAACAAAAAGCAAGGGGTGAGCGCTGGAAGTGTGAGTCTTTTGAATAGTATATTGACCATTTTCTGACCAACCTCTTTGTGGAAACATAGTACTAGCCAAATCTGTCCAGGTACTAGGATATTGAACGTCATGACATTGTTCACTGAAAGTGATTTTTTCTAATGTGGTTGTTGGTGACGTATCTGGTATGCCACGGTGGGACGGTTTCCGAGATATACTCAAAGAACCTTGTCCTACAAAAATATCTTGTATAACCAACTCAAAAAGTATAGAACTTTAATTATAAAAGTCAATGAAAGAACGTAAAAAGCGTAAGTAAGAAACACGTACATTAAATGCATCGGCAAATATTGGAACACTCTACTACGAATACTCTCCAATGAAGTAAGAAAGAAAAATAAATGCGAATACAAAGTAGAACACAAGCAATATGCACGATTATTATTTTTCTCGTCCTTATTTTGAAGTGCTCACTTATAAGGATTGATGGTATATTTCTATTTACTCGTCTAGTATGGTTCATTTCCATCAAATACTTCACACCTTCCATCCGACATTTTGCTTGTTTATAAATTTCTTAAAAAGGCCAAGTATACAATTTACCCAATCGTGTATAGTCCTTGTGCTACTTACAAATTAAAAATTGAACCATGCTGATAGAGAAGATACGGATCACCTTTTTCTACGTTGTCCACATATTCAACAACTGTGGCAGTTTTTAAGGTTTGATGGATGGTTTAATCTTCCCCCGTCTAACCTTACGGTATTTCAGTTACTGGATTATTTTAAACATATGCATAATAATTGTCTTACTAAGTTCATCTACATCCTTTGGAGCATTTGGAAAGAGAGAAATGATGTCTTATTTAAACAGAAAACTTTCTCGCAAAACAGAATTTTATTGAGAGCAAAATCTATGCTTATAGAATGGTCAATACGAACACAAAACCCTTTTGCCCACCCCCCCTCCGAAACTACACCCCACACATTGACTCAGTGTCATAGTCGTAATGTCAAATGGACACCACCTCCGCAAGGTTTTGTCAAAATTAATTTTGATGGATCATTTTTCTCTCACACTCTTTCTTCTGCTGCAGGTTATATTATAAGAGATGATCAAGGAAACTTTATCTCAGGGAAGGCTAAATAGTTAGGGATAACATCAGTGCTAGTTGCGGAAGCTACAGCTCTCAGGGATGGTACTAGAGACGCTATTCAGCGAGGTTTCACAAAGTTAGTTATTGAGGGTGATAATCTAGTTGTTATTCAAGCTCTTAAAGGTGTTTTCTCAATACCATGGAGCATTGATACTCTTATCAAAGACACACGTCGCCTACTTCAACATGGTAATATCGTAACGATTCAACATATCTTTCGGGAAGGAAATCACACAGCAGACTGGATTACTCGCAAAGGTCACTTGGTTATACTTTTTCTATCATTTTTGATAGGCGATAAGTTCTCTGCGAATGCAGACTTTCTTCTAGTTGAGTCAGTTCAATTTGCTCCTTTATTCTCGCCAGTGAAAGTTTTAGCTGCTCCAATTTCTTAGCGTTATCGCTAGGATCAGTCTCCCGAATATGGCCGGCCCGCTTTGGACGGTAGAACGGGGAGAGGGGAGTCGTGCCCATTCTCTCTCCGGGCAACGATAGATTCTTATCCAGTCAACCCGGCTTTTGATAGTTCTCTTTCTCTACATATTTTGTTTGATCAGTTAGGTCTTTACCTCGGGAGGAGGAATTCCTAACTTTTTATGTACCTATATCAAAAAAAAAAAAAAAATTAAAAATTGAACCGAGTAGAGCTTTTTTTTTTAGAGCCGAAACGAGTACAACCGATTGATTTCAAAAATAATGGAAATAAATATACTTGAGTTGATCAACCGGCATAATAATTGAGGGTGAACAACATTTTAGACATTGTCTTTGTACAGTTGCTCAAACTGATTCACTGTACAAACAGGGATATTCTTGGTTTTTTAGTGTCACCGGCCTATAGTTTCAATTTGTTCATTAAATCTCGAACCTTCGGGGTCCATTCCATCAAAAAAAAAATAAAAAATTGTTCATTAAATCTCAAAACCGTGAATAAAATTGATTTCTAAAATCTAAAAATACATATGTGGCCTTGTAGATGGTCTACCGTTGTACTAGAAATTGATTTTGTTTCATAATTTTCATCATTCATTTTCTAGAGAGATTGAAAAAGGTACACTGACAAACTGCACTGAAATGAAAAATGCCTAACCAGCTAACCTATTCGCCATTCATGCATGCGAGCCGTATTTCAAATTTTCAATGAAGAAAAGTCTTGAATTAAGAAAGGTACCATAGAGATAAGCTAAACAATGGGTAGCTAGTTCGACAAACCAGCATGATGTGCCTCTGAAAGGTTCTTACTGATGTATGGCAATGTTTCAAAAGGCTTCGCATGCTGGAAATGGTAAGATTTTGACAATCTCTTCTAAAATCCAAAGTTCTTGTTAGTGTTTTGTTGCTGCTATTGTACGTTAGATACCATTAATAATCTATGTGGGGAGAACATGTGTTTGCTTGACAAACTTTTCAAGATACTAAATCCAATTGGAACATCTGTCAATGTGAGCTCCAATGATGTAGCTAGAAAGGCTTCTACGGTGTGAAACTAATCACAAGGTGTAAAAGTATATGAATGATGAGCTGCAGAACATAGTCATTTCACATGATTGTAAAAGTTGGAGACAGATGTACTTGAACGCAGGAGGTTTTATGTACTCCGTATTAATAGGGTTTTGTGTAGGAATATTCTAGTTTCTATCAATTTGTATAGCCATGTTTGGCCTGACAAGTAAATAACAGATTGTAGGAATATTCGAGTTTCTATCAGTTTGATTGCATCATGGTCGATGCAAATCACTTTTACTTCGTTTGAAAATTAAATTTGATTAATTGATGATTGTTACAAACCAAAAAAAATTGATGATTGTTAATGGACAATAACGCATTTTTTTTCTTTCGTGTCGTAATCTTAAAAACGATTTGCAGTTGGACACTTATGTAGAAAATAGGTCGCATTTGAAATATCACTTTTTGTTTTTTTTTTAAGGTGTTTCTGAAAATATTCTCCAAAATATTATGAATCTAATAGAATCAAAGTAAAGGAGAATTGAGAAAATAAGATAGTAGACATGATATATGGGAGAATATGAGCTCTTATTATTAATCTCATTCGTGTGTATACAATACATGGGATAAGCTCTATTTATAGTGCACCTATAATGTGACATTCATGTACATCTCAAGTTAACGTATTGGTGAATAAACCACATTAAGGACTACTTTAATGTAATGGTTTCATAAGGGACTAATGAGGGTGAAACATCCACATTATCATGTGGTTCATAACACAAATTTAAGATTTGAAAGGTTTTTATTTTCACCTCACCTATTACACAAGCAGATTCAACCATTGTTATATCACTTTACAACTACAACACCTTCTACAGCTATATAGTTCGTTGACAACATCTCAAACTCAGTCTATATGTACACAATAACACAACTGTTTCAGTCACCTCTTGAGACCAGAGTGAGGCGCACTCAAGGAGATGAGCGCAAAACGAATTCTTATAATTAAGCTCGCGGGTCGACTTGAGGATGATGGTCCTCAAGTATGTGATGGCTATAAGGAACGAGTTGGGCTGATGCTTGAGATCTTGGACCGCTAATGGCCTCTTGCTCTACTTGATGCTCGATACTCCTCGAACACTCGATGTTCCTCGATCACTCGATGCTCATCGGACACTCGATGCTCCTCGCACTACCCGTTGCGCACCAGGCCAGCACAAAGTAGCGCACCTAGCCTGGGGGGTTTGGTCCAGGAGACCCCCTCTGATGCCTCAGTAATTAAGTTGGCTTCTCAAGGTCCTTTTAGAGAGAGTATTTTAGAGAGAGAGAGTGAGTATCTAGAAATATGTGTAGTGTGATGTGGCAATTCAGGATTGAAATGGAGTCCCCTTTCTCTCACTCAATCATTAGGTATATATTTATGGTACTATGATTGAGTGGCAATAAGGTAAATAATTGGACAAGTGTTGTTCATACACTAAATTGACCCTTCTAGACTCCTTTTGGTGGGCTAAATGAGTGCTTGTGCCTCATGGGCTCCATGCACATCAACCTCTTAACCTATGTTTGGATTGGACTCGTTGACTATATTTGACTGGGTATAATTTAACGTCCCAAAAACAACACATTCAATTATACGTGCACACGCAATGGCGGATGCGCAGGGAATTTTTTTTCAAGTGATGCAAACTGACCAAATCGTCAAAATATGCATGTGTGTTGAACAGTTGAAGCCCCCAAATGCACATTACTAGTAACTTGACAAGCCCTATTTAACATCGAGCTGAGTTCCATTAAACACTTTCCATCGTCAATCTCAATCCACCAATGTGCGACAATCCGACAAGTGAACTACAGAACGTAACTAGAGGAATGTCAAAGAAAGGTTAGGTAGCGACAATAAGCACGATATCACATATATCCATGCCAAGGGATGAATGAACAACAAGATTGCATTATGGCCATTATTCCAACAACGTAACCGCAAATTAAAGTAGATTTAGTGACGAATTGAATTATACAAATTTAGGACTTAGGAGTCCTCAGTAAAACAAAAATGTACTATGTTTGTATGAGAATACTCTAAATGCGTTAAGGGGACGTACTTACATTTTTTTCCCGTAAGAGTTCTATATTTTTTTTTTTTTGGGCAAGTATTATCAAATGAGTATACTTGGAAGACCATTGGGGAGTACGTAGTAGTACAGATTGAAAAGAACCGCTACCACTGCTAGTCTAATCATCTTGCACAGTTGAAGAGGAGATTTAGTTTGTAGTGTAAGTCATCATCCTGTATATGCTGATCCAGAACATAATTTCCGTAGAAAGAGCGAAGAACTAATCACCTTCTTTAGAAAACACTTAAGCGCAACTAACTACGTGGAATATGTTGGAATTATGGGTTACATTGACTGATTTCATGATGAGCAATTATTTCCACTATTAAAAAGTTTCATGCCTAAGTTTGAGGTGTACAATATAATGTCTCTATTTATTACAACCCACGATATCTATCTTACTTCCACTACCAAAGATGTTATTTGATACTATTTGGAATACTATGCGTCTAAATGTTGATAAAGCAAGAATCATCTCCAAGACTGCAATTGCTTGAGATTATATTCAGGATCACCCACCTTGCTCGAGATAACAACTCATATCACCTTTTACAATAAGAGATGGAATGTTATTGGGTCATCAATCACAACTAGTCAACTACACAGTAATTCAGCAATGTATAGACTACAGTTTGATTATCTGAAATTGTATGGACCATGTCATAGCTGGGAGTTTCCAAAGTCAAATTATGTATGTTTTGAAGAAGCAAGCTCCCGAGTGGGTAAGAAGGACGTAAAATTTGAAGGTCACAACTCTTCGAGATTCATGGCGTGCCACTGTGCTAGCATCTTTTAACCGCGTTAGTAGCAACTAAAAAAAAAAGAGAACTTTAATTTTGTTGTTTTTGAGCATTTTTCTTGAGAAAATCAGAAGTTCAGTACAGATTATTGTAAATCAATAAGATGGAAGTACAGACAAAGGCAACTTTATTAGAACAACATAAAGGCATAGCTGTACATTAACGACACCCAGCTTAGTATAACAGCAACTGCCCTGGACGAAAGACACTCCTACATTCGGAATTTTAAAACAGTGTTGAGAAGTAGCAAATTGAGGTGGCATGGACTGTTGTGACCCGACTCCAATCTCTTTCATTACTATGTACACAGGCTAGCTAGATAGCTTATCCGCGCATATACTCTAGAACCACAGATCACAAGTTGCTAGTTTCCACTGCCAGATAACTTGAGTTATGCTTCATGCATGATTTCATCAATGGGCCGTGAATTAAGGGACATCTACTTTGTGGCTGCAAGAACTGCTGGTCCTTCCACCTGAAATATCATTCAATTATGTATAGATTTTTAGATCATAATCATTAGTGAACTTGTGGGTGTTATTTGATTCAAGGTGCAATGACAAAGACATAGGCACACTAATATCTAGGGTCTGATATTAATGTTTATGTGGATGGGTTCTATAGTTTTTAACATCCTCAGGTTTGTCTCCTGCATAATTAAGAGAATCACGTCTCTCAAGTAAAAGGGGTTACTTGTTGCCAACAACATGCACTCATGCAGTATCATTAGCCAGATCCATAGAAAATTAATGCAGAATTCCTAGCTTGCCAGCTTGGTTCAGTATAAGCAACTTCAACACACATTTGTACGTTAGATTCTCACAAAATAGTTCTTCCCAAAACTTGTTTTACTAGTGTATAAATCTAATACCACAGTATTCCAATCTTATGTCTCGGCTTACTTGTCATCTATTTCAGAAATGCTGATATCAGAATATGTGAAAGATGGTCAATTAACCATAAATCAGTAAGGCAAGGCTGTATGTTGTGGTACAATTTAATGTTTTAAATTCCGCCTGGGCTGGAAACATGGAGGCGATGAATGCCCCTAAGCTCTTAAATGCAAGGGGAGGAACGGAGGAGAATAGTGTGCGTTGTAGGTAATGTCCATTTAGGTGAGTACGATGCAGGGTGAACTTAGTTTGGGTGTCTAGTGGATCATTGAACCATAGAGGATCAGTCATTCAGTCGTATTATCAGTTTTAATGGAGAAGGATGGCGGTAAGTGGTAACCATAGGCCTTATATGACCGATTTTCTACCCAAAATTCTGCTTTTCTAACAAATATAAATCTAGCGTCCGAAGCCAGCATATCAGAAGCATTACTATGAGTATTTAGAGATTGTAAAAAGTCACAAAAGCATGGTCTGCTGTTGTAATCGCATTACAGACGTCTGACTGTACACACAAATGCTAGTTTTCTTTTTCCTGTTGGTGATGGAAAATGCAAGGTTTAAATACTAACATATTCTGTTGCTTCTTAAGCTAACTGATCTATGGATAAATTAAAATTTTATAGTACTAGAGTGAGTCTTAATTTGTCAATTGAGTCTCTTGATGGATGATCGTATTACCTTGAAAGTAGCACCCCACATTTCCTCATCAGTTGCAGGAATGGCAGTAATCTTGTTGTTAGGATTCTCATAGCTCCTCAGTTCTCCTAGTGCTGTTGAGAAGAAACACCCTGCAAGTCCACATCAATTAGACTTAGAGCTACTTGTCTCAAATGATCGATAGTTCATAACCGAAAATATTAATAAAAAACCAATCAAGCATGTAATTATCTAGAACTTAGCTCCTGAATGGCTATTGAAGCACAACTTATTTTGTGCATAACCAGGAAAAGCAAACAAATAACTCACAAACAAAAAGCAATTATTTTCATCACAAAGATCATCTTACCCCATATCATCATAAACACGAAACTAAGAATAGACAGCTACAGTACATACTTATTTCATGTCAAGTGATTCCAGTTTTAGGTAGCTGTCACAAACAATTAGATCTTGACATCGAACCAATATCACTCATTCTTTAAACTATTTTGGAATATTGTATTCCCCTGTTGTTTATGAAAGGAACATTGTATTCCCCTTATTTTGACGCTAGATTCTGGTCATTCCAAGTTCTAATTGGTAATGCAGCACTCTGCACTTAATTGTGGTTGTTGGCTGATTCCATTATCTCAATTAGTCATACTCATACACTAACCCACCTTGAGGAAAGGAGGCAAGAGATTTGCCACAAGAACCTTTAAGCAAGTCGGCATCATCAGCAAATGCAACGTATCCGTCAGCAGTGATCCCCCAATACAAAGGAACTTTATTAT
>ONZK01000971.1:45717-58567 GCA_900322385.1 Pharnaceum exiguum | reverse complement strand
TAGTATTTATATATATTAATACTCTCTTTGTTTCCAATCTTCTTTCCTCTATTTTTTTCTTGATTAATGTTCTACGCATTTCTATTTTGAAACTAGTTTTTCACCAAATTCGTGGTTACCATTAATTACAAAAATTTGACTAAAATATGTCTAGCTTGTTTTCTAGTTTTACCAATAATATCTATAAAAACGAAGTGATGACTTACAAGGCGCAACTTCTGGATACAAACTTTAGTTAATAAGTTACATTTCATAATAATATATCAAAAAAAATCATACTCCTATATAAATTTTACTTATGTTAGGTATGTACACCAAGTAAAGTTATTGTTCAAAGTGAACAATCGAAAGAAATATGTAGCTCAGACTTAGAAAGCATAAACATGAAGATACAATCTCTAAATCTCTTATTTTTTTGTGAACATGTGACATGTGCTCGTAAGCTCGTTCGTGTGGTTGCTTAATTGCCAAAATGCAAAGGGAAGTCAATTATTCGAAAGCAAACGGTCCAGCAGATGTTTACCTCGGCCGTACAGGAGACTCTCCCTCATGAGTAAACGCCAATTGAGCAGAGTCTCCAACCTGGACGGACATGGCCGAGCTGTTACCAGCGAGGAAACGGTTGATCAGCTCGGAAGCTTTCGTCTTTGGCGACGGAGTTCGGCTACCGGCCATCACCAACTCCTCTGGGGGAGACACCACTGAGTTGCTAAACACTCCTAGCATTTTCGGCACTATCTAGGACAAAGACAAACACACACTCAATAATGCTAGCTAAAATGAGAAAAAGTTGTGTATGAAAGATGTTTTGCTAGAATATGGAAATACCAATGAAGCAATGATGATCAATTTTTGCCACTTATAAAGGGATACGTAAGGGCAGAATTGTCATTTACATAGGAAAGGGAAAAAGTTTACATGATTTTATTTGTACGCTTCTTACTAGTATGATTTGTTTTTTATTAAATTTGGTTCCGTGTGAGTGAAAAAAGAAATCCGATTAAGTGAATTTTCTTTACAACTTAAATTTAATTCAGTTCGATTTAGTTAGTTTTTTGCAGCTCAACTAATATCTAGCTTGCGATAAAAAGTTATGATTGCGATATCCGTTGATAGTTATTAGTATATTATTGGAAAAATCTCAACACGTAATTTTATAAACGTACATATATTTATATGATTTTAATATTTAATTATGTGTCAAAATAATTTCAGTTCAGTTCAGCTCTAAGAAGAAACGTAAGCAAGGATGATGAATCATGGTAGGCTGAATGGCTGATGGCGAATGTTAGTTTTTTAATTTTATTTGATAAACTGATGGCTAATTGTCGTAGAGTCAGAATAATAGACCATGACGCCCTTGTGTCCACTAGTGAAATTTGGGCCCCTTGGTTGTTGTCTTTGGATAAGAAAATCAAACCATGAAATGGAATCATGGAGAAAAAGCTAGAATAGTATCGCAAGTAATTTCCATTTCTACTGGATTATGTGGTATCTCTTCAAATGGGCTTGTCCTAGTTTGCTTTTCTGTGATGTTGTCTTGGGCAAGAATATGAATATTGCAGATAAGGAGCAATAATTGTGATATTGTCACTCATTTATTGGTTGATTGTCATTGTTAACTGATCAGAAAATGTACAGTAGTTCCTGATACGTGATCTTTTGAAGATATAAATAGTAGGTTTAGTGTATGCCAGAGAAAACATTATTTGTCTGACTGTAAATTTATAAACACTTCTTTGGCAAAAGCAAACGATAAGTAAAAATAGAAATCCAACAAGATGTATTGGCAATTTGGCAGAATGGAAGACATGCACAAAAATGAAGACCAGCCGTGACTAGCCTAAATTTATTTCAGCATTATTGCTTGCATTTCTATACTAACAACCACAATAACTATAAATTTTTTCTGGACCTCAAAACATCAAAAAGGATCTCAATAATTGAATGTGATGACCTGGAATAGCGTCACACCATATGAATTTTTTCTGCTATAGGAACTAGAAGAAGAAAAAATGAAATTGAACTGAAAGCTTTCTAATCAATCTCATTAAGCTAAATAAAATGAACTGTAGATTGAACTAAATTTAGTTTATACTACCAATTCGAATTGAATTGCATATAAAGAAAATCAAATTAAACAAAGTACATGGTTCCTTCAATTAAGTTCCACCTCCATTTTAATATATAGTAATATTTGTCGGTAAATTAGTTTAGTTAAAATTGAACATTGAAAACTGAAAAAACATGTACGTCAGGGGAAGAGCTCAATTCTTACACTCATCTTAATTTTTACATCAGTGAGTCAGGTACTGACATCATGTTCCACAATGAAAGATTCAATTTTGAGTGACCAATTTGTGGCTTTTGTTTAGCCAAGTTGTTGAGGTGGCGGAGAATAACCTGAATGTCATTGTATTGTAGGCCACGGAATCACGCCCACAGTTTGTGGAAGCTTTTTCCGAGTTGGCCAAAGCAAACTGCACCTAATAATATTCACGTCCTCCCCGTGTAACTTAAGCGTGCATACTCCTCTACTAAAACTTTACAACCCCTCCCCGGCTCCCCCCTCCCCCAAACACAAAAAAAAAACTAAATGAAATCGAAAGCCTTTGATTCATGCATGTCCTCGTAGTTAACCCACCGATTTCTTGTCATCGAATCTGAAGACGAATACAGGACAATGTAGACTATATAGTAATGCAATTGGCAAGAATTATAGTATAAAAACGCAATGCAACAGAGTAAACGCATGGTGATTATAATTAACAAAATACAATCAAAACCTTGCATAAGAAATGCTCCAGATGAAGTCTTCGGGACAGGTTCATTGTATCAACTTCAACGAAGTTTCAAGTAGCAAACAACAACAAAGGAGTGAAAAATCTCTATTCAATTGGGGTGCTCAAGTAGAAGTTTTAGCCAAATGGAATTTGGATCAGTAAACGAGTTTCTGAATGTCATGTCACTATGTCAAGAATCGGAAAGTAGTCTTTATTGATTAATTATAAAATGTCAGTCAAATTCCATTAACGAACATTTTTTAACCCGTTGCATGAATAATGAATTAAACCTTAAGTTATGTGTTTGGTTAAAATTAGTAAATTGCTTCAGTTCATAGAGTTATTTCCAGGAACAGCTCAAGTAATCACATTATTCCTCACCTTAAAGGGAAAAAAGGAAGATCTATATATCCTAATCCGTTCTAATAAGTTGATAAGTTGATTGTATAATCCTATGTTGCACGTACACTTCTCCTAGGTGTTGTGTGTGGCACAGAACATGAGACTACAATTGTAAAATTACGCTAGTGTTGGAGTTTCTAACCCCTAATACGCCTCCGATACGATACGGACACGGCTTGAATCAAGTGTCTGTGCTACCTCTTCTCGAGCATGAACGGATTCACATCTTAGGTTGGAGTGCCAATTCGATCTCCAAAGATTCTAGCATGAACGTTATTCAGGTTACTGATTACACACCTTTTTTTTTTTTTAATTGTTACAGTGATTACCGTCCCCGAATGGAACAGATTAACCACCGGGGAGGGGAGAGGGGATCCCGAGAACAAATTGTAGATCGAGGTCATTGTAGACAACTAGACAAGGGCACAGAACCTCGAAAATTGTCGATGCAACTTAAATCTTGTACTCCGTATTGCAATTCCTCAGTGACCCACAGAAATAACAAATTGTCGTTTGTGTACATGTGAGTCAACATTAGCAAATCCGACCGGTAAATCTAAAGTAGATACCAGTGTAAACTATTACAAATGAGAAAATCATCTATATTCATCAGGCAAGCGGTACCCTGTCTTCACTATTTTATCAGCAAACATCTTTCCAGTCTTCGGCATAACGTGCCAATGCAATGTCAAATTAAACTCCTTGCCTTTCAGATTCCTCCCCTACAATAAAACAAATACAATTTCCAGTTAGCTAAGTGAAACATTCTTAGACATCTTAGATTTCGAAGGCATCAAACTTCAGTTTCATCACAAGTAGATATGATCAGTGTAACATCAGGATCCAGAAACGAGCCCATAAGAAGTGAAAGCAAACTTTTGTAAGACACAAAGAGCATATGACCGCAAAATAAGGACGACAATTATGTAAATAAGGTCTTACCTGATCTGTGAATCTATACTTGTTAGTGATACGAGTCCAAAACTTGGCGTTCTCTTGAGATTGTATTATACCATCCCACAGTGAAATCTGTGATAAAAAAACAACGGAAAGATCAGTTACCCAAGAAGGAAAAAAGAATGTCACAACAGCATTCTTTTTAGAGTCACCAACCCTCATGAGTCATGAATAAAGGATTTTTCACCAGCAACTGGGTAAAATTGGAAATGCTAATTTCCCCAGTAAGACATTGCATTCAGTGACCAAGCCAACCATTCACCAATTTTGTTTTCGTACCACTATTCAGGCTATGAAATGAAATCCAAATATCCAATACACATACAGGGATCTTGAAATTAATGAACTGATAACATTCCTAATGATTTCATCACTTGTCTGAAATTAGAATTAGAGTGTCATTACTTGCATTGTAGACAAGTAGCCACAATGGCCCTCATCATATACACCCGTAGTTTCGAATACTAAAAACAAAGCTAAAGGATGACGATAAGAACATCAACAGCAAAATCGCAAAACTGATTGGGTTCGACTAGCAAGGACCCAAATGGAATTTGCACTAGACACACACCCACCAACCCACACACACAAATACACATGAGCAGATCCACACACCACAAACACACATTCTTGCACGCACCACACACACACATACACACATTCTCTCCATCTCTTCCTATCTTAAACAAAGCTTTAAATCGGGCCAAGTAGAGCCATGTCCAAAATCAATCTTACCACCTTCGTCCAAGTGTTCTGAGGTCTCCCGCTACTCCTTGCTACCTCTTCACTCGCCTACCATTCGATCCTCCTTACCGGAGGATCCCAAAGCCTTCTCCTCAAGTGCCCAAACTAGCATAGGCAATATTCCCTTATGCTCAAACCTTCTCTCTAATCTTCTCATTCCACACATAATGCCTCCTAGTATGCCCTAGTAGCATATGCATCTCACGCTCTCAGTTGCACTCATCTTTCGATCATCACCGTTACTGATTAGTGATTACTACGTCCATCCCAAAACTATAGTCCCTCTTTCCTATCTGGGCTGTCCCTTTCCTATTTGGAATATAACATTGAGATGATTTTCAAACTGCCATTAAGCTACCCACTTTGTTTCTGTGTCCATTTTCTCATATATGATATGGGATACAAATAGAAGTAATATGCACTTCATCATAGGAACTTGGTTTTCCAAAAGACACATTTCATAACCTTACTGTATAATCAAAGGTGACAAAAGTTTTTAAACGGGGAGAACAGAACAGCTACAAGTCAAGCCAATGACACCAAACTATATGCTCCTTCTCAGGTTTGTGAGCTCTAAATTGCGTTCTGCCATAAGTGGTCGTGTGTTACAAACAAAGACAACAAGCTCACTAAATACCCTTTAAATATAAACACATATTCAAGGAATTTCTTTGGCAATCTATGGATCCTGGAATCTGGCTTTTGATTGATGTTGAGAGACTTTTAATTGGCAAAGGCCTTCTACTTGATTAGGTATAAGTCATACGATTAAGAACCATAGCAAGTGTCCAGGCAGGTTAGCTGCAGTTTCTTCATTTTAGAAAGATGATGGGATTGTATTTTCATATTCTTGAGTTAATTTATACTTTTTAGTTTTTACACATTGATGAGAGGAGTGAGGACTTCTGTAACTAATGCACTGAAGCAGAAGACAGAAAAACAACACTACTACAACTCACACATTGATGAGAGGAGTGAGGACTTCTGTAACTAATGCACTGAAGCAGAAGACAGAAAAACAACACTACTACAACTCAGATCAAATTCCCTTCTTTTTTTTTTTTGTTTTGAAGGGAACTACAAAAGTTATTTTATGAAAATATGAGTTGAAGTTGATTACATGACAAGGTCTCCAGATAAAAAACGAACGCCAAACATGTAAAATTGAGATCACAATAGCAAGACAAAAGGACCTCATGCTGGGAAAACAATAAACAAAACCTACTCAGAGTTCAAAAGGAGATGCAAATTTCTATTAACATTTCCAACTTAGGCCTGCGTTTGATCTACAGTAGAACACTGTCCACAGATACTAAGGGAAATTTGCTTTCTCAGCTAACTTCCACAACAACATCAACTACAGCTAACCAGTTTAATCCCAATTCCATCTAGGGGTGAGCAACGGTCAACAGATCCCGATGTGGTACCGAAAACCAGTCCTGCAAAACCCAGAACCATCTTCAACCAGTTCTAGTTCCGGTTTAGGATTTTTGGGACCGGGTTACCTTTACCCTTTATAAAAAAAAAGTCTTCAATTATCATGTCAAGCAGTGTGCGGAGGCGCTAAAAGAAATAAAGTCATTGTTTCCATTGGCTCCTCTCTCTATAGCCTTCTCACTCATGTTCTCAATCTTTGAAGTGAACCACACACCATTGTGTCTTTCGTTTTTGTTTTGCTTCTTTCTCTCCCTCTCTCTTTCCCTCCCTCCCTCTCCCTGTCCCTCCCTCTCTCTCTCTCTCCCTTCCTCTCCCTAAAACTCCATTAACAAGCTTCAGAGCTCATAGATCCAAAGCCAAAACATAAGTAAATGTCAACTACAAATCTTTCCTAGTTCACTTTATCCCTCACTTCATCGCCCAACAACTAAACAAGATGTTTCGTATCTTTAAATTGGAATATATGTAGATGCCATTGACTTATTGACTAACTATAAATTGTTATTCTGATTTTAATACATCCGCAACAAATAGTTTTGGAGGGTGAATAATTTTTCTCTTTACTTTGGCAACCAGGTAGACCCTGTTCAACCGGTTCCGCAACCAGTTCCGGATTTTGAAGAATGACCAGTTCCAATCCCGGTGTCGGTTCCACACTAATGAGGGTACCCAGTTATGTTGACCCCTATTCCACGGGGTCGGGGGATCAGATGCATGCAACCTTACCCCATGCATTATTATAAAAAAAGACTGTTCAAGAGAGCCCTGGATTTGCCTACTCTACTACCATTTTGTCCTAAAAATATATTTGAAGTTTTAAACTACCCTGCACTGACCAGCCAAAAACCCATCAAAGTCAACAGACTGACATACAAGGTATGAGCATGTGGATGCACATTCATATGCATATATAGGATGCCTAATCATGTGGGATGGAACGAAGGAGACAAGTGTCCAGGGGATTCAAGCAAACATAGCAATGAATAATAACAATTGACTTGACATAATGAATATTTCCGGAAAACTTAGAGAGATATGGCAATTTTATAGTAAAATAGGCATTGCCCGGGGGGACTCCTAATCATTTTCTCTCCTTACCCTTCTTTGAAGAAAACAATAATAAATTACGAAAGGCATCACTGTTACTCAAAATTTTCTTCTGAAAAAAGAGGACAGCTATATTACATCATAAAATAGTACATACCTGATTCAATATATTTTTTGGAGTTTCATACTCTGCAGCAACAAACACAAACACCTGTAGGAAGCGAGTTACAAAAGAGTTCAGACAAACACCTTCGCTTCTTCAAAACCATGGCATCAGTTGCATTGTGCAACTATTGACTACATTTTCCCGAAGTACCATTGACTTTAAATATCAACAAAAGGCAACACAACAGGATACATTTTGATGACAAAGACAACTTGAGAAGGGCCAATGCTAAGCAAAACTCGCAAACAATGTTAAAACGTGGATACCAATCTTTGAATGAGCATACATTACCTACAGCAAGAGGGATACACTAGCAAAGATTAATCCTAACTCCATTTTTACTTGCTCACAGCAGGTAAATGAGAAAAATAACAACCAGACAAACAATAGAGAGAAGACAATCATCAAACAAAAAATTCACCAGTTCTCTAAGCTACAATGCTTTACTACAGGCACAACATAAAACATGAGAGAGCAAATTCATTCCCACTTTTATTCCTGGACAGCAGAGTTACATAATTCACATCCTTCAGCTAAATCAGACAGTTCACATATTTGCACTCATATGTCAAGAAACTTAATCAAACACTGCAAGAATATAAGTAAACCGCTATTCCTTCACGAGGAAGGCTGGGCATACAGACGCATAAAATTTAGTAGGCCAGTATAGTGAGGCACCGTACCTGCTTCGTATTCCATGTAAACAATGACCGCAAATCTGCTGAAATATTCAGGGTCAAGCTCACCTGCGTTTGCAGAATATAAGGCATAGAGATACACACAGTCAAAAACAAAAATATAAAATAAAACAAAAAATTGTACATAGTACATTTATCTTTGGCTAATTCATCACCACTCAAATGAAGCATATAAGCTGCAGCAGAGAACAAAAAAAATATGAAAGACCTCGATCCCACACAAGTCACAATTTGATACATGTGCACCATCTTCATTTCATCATCTACTAGAGACTAGAGCAGTACATAAGATCCAGAACAAAGATAAAAGCAAGAAATCTGCCTAATCTGGATCACAAAAGAAAGTTTTTATTCTTTTTTATCAGCACTTATGTTTGGGTAGCCAAAATGTAAGAGTTTTATAAAAGACTTGTAAGTTGTAACCATCACCCAGCTGCATATACTTGTCTCAAATATAAAAACGCACACACTTTATAGAATATATCAATTACACAGCATCCTAATCCTAAATACAACATAATTTCGGTTGGGAAGTTAATTATTTTCAGGCTCTCCACGGAAGTAGTAAAACGAGATGAAATTTCTCATTCACAGGGAAGTAACAGAGAAAGAAAGAGTATCTTTTGCTAGTTTGCTTTTATTTTCACCCATCCTTTAATAATTTAAAATCAGCAAATACAATTTGTTAGTTGCACTCAAACACAGACGACCCATGCTCTGAGAAGTACAGAGAATGCTCTCCTACCACGGGAAAATCATAGGACCAGCCCCTCACAAATGCCCTGGAGGCCTGTGACTAGCCATTGAACCTATGAGGCTAACTATGCAACTATTGAAGCTCTTAAGCAAACAGATTTTCAGCCAGAAAGATAGCAGATAGTCCACATTTGACAGCATAATGCTCAGTCTAGGAAGAGTAACTGGTAAACTGCAGACTTTTGGGATGTAGCTAATGCTTTTTTTAAAAACTACAACTGCATAATCCATTATTGAACCACCAATACACGAGAGTAACTGCAAATAATTCTGGCGCAGAGTAGACAGTCTATTCAAATTTCAAAAAAAATCAATCACAGCAATAAACCAGATAACAGATATCCACCACGCGATTGCCAGGTTTACAGCTCCTAGAATGCAATGATTTTTTACTGTCACCCTTTTCACCATCTGCTCTATTACTTGAGCAAGGCAACATTTTCTAATTATCAACTGAAATTGGTATTCACCACAGTTGTTAGCGAACCTAAAAAGATTACTGGAAAAAAAAATCAAAGCATATGTGACGAGCGTAAATCAACAAGGAAGAAGGTCTGCTTGGGAGAAAAGGTGACATAATAAGGGAGAAGGCACATCCCAGAAAATAACAGATTAGTAGAATATATAAGAAAAGGAATAAGAAATACGCCTCTTCTCTCTTGTATTACAAACTATTTGACCAACAGGCTGACTTATTCCAAAAAGTAAATTATGTCAATAAGTTTTTCAATAGTAGGACAGCCCATTAAATGGCAACGACTTTTCCGCTTAAAAACTAGGACGTTGGGCATACAAGGTATGAGCATGTGGATGCACATTCGTATGCTGGTATGCATATAGAGAATGCCTGAGGATGTAAGGCGTGAACAAAAAAGGATACAACTGTCTGAGGGATTCAGAGCAAACATGGCGACAAATACAGCAATTGACTTGAAGACATAATGACTATTTCAGGCACAAAACTTTATATCTCCAGCATTTGGATAAACCTTAGATGACTACTATCACTATATATTTGGAGGAGCTTAAAGCTTATTACAATAGCAAGTTCCCAGACCCATCAAATCTGCCACAAGTTCACAACCTTTTCACCAAAGATTTTCTAATGTAATCTTTAAATGTTTAAACCCAAGTCCCAACTTAGAACAATTCAACCCATGACCCTCCATGAAACTATGACTTGGTATAAGAAACGGAGTACTGATTACTCAATCTCAATGTCTAAATGCATTCTCCCATTATTTTAAAAGATTGGTTCGTAAAGATTCTAAACCAGCGCCATTGCTGACATTTTGATCCACGATTAACTTTCTCTCTCTATGATCTTGATTGACTATTTTATGCGACTAGCATGATTGGAGAACAAAATAAGCTATAGCACTGAAGTCTTCCGCTCAATCTCACGCTTTCGAGTGCACCATCAAACTATCACATGAATGCCTGTAACTTCAATCACCTATCACTCAACCCAAACAAATTCGCAAATTAAGCACGTCCAGCCCGAGGAGGCTCCTTAATCACAGCAGCTAATATAACTAACCGATAAATCCTAGGTTACACAAACAAGAGATCCACATCATCCCTCATACAGTCATACTAATTTCCAATTTTTTCGTTCTTTTTGGACAACACCTTCTTAAACCTCACATACTAGAATCCGCTACGCATCAAAAAACTCAAACTATCATTGCGGGAAGTCAATACTTCAACGCAGCAATGCATTAGGGTCAACCTCGGAAACAACCTCCCTTTTTTCTTTATAAGGGGTAAAGGTTGCATACATCCTGACTCTCGACCTCCCCCATTGAATGGGGTTGTTGTTATCATTCTTCTAACCCATAATTGTTTTGAATATAATACTCAAAGCCAATAGCAAGCTAACTAGTTAACTCAACAACATCATCCTCAATCTATTTCAACCTAAAAACTCCATGGGAGAATGCATTCAGATCAAAAATTCTCAGCACTGCACTTTAATCACTAATCATAGTCACACAAACAAAACCCACTTACAAAAACACAAACCAAAATCCTATGCATCAATAATTAAGCCAAAGAAACAACAAAGATCAAAACTTTACAAAAAAACACAAACAAAAATCTAATGCATCAAAATTAAGCCATAGAAACAAAAAAGATCAAAACTTTAAACAAAACCCAGAAAAGATAATGCATTACATTACCTCATCATTCCCATTAGACAGCTTCTGAAACCGATTAACATTCAAAACCTACAAAACAAAAACAAGACAAACCCAGATCAGAAAAACTACTTGATGACAGATCAAAGAAAAAGGAAAAGGAAAAAGAAAAAGGGGAAAGTGACCCACCTCAAGGTTGGCTTGGGGTGTAGGGGAATTGAAGTTATCAGAGAACGAAGCCATGGCACACATGATGGCTAAGATTGTCACTGCTAATGTTAGCACTGCATTAGCTCTGTACCCAAAAGAATGCATTGTGTCGTGTTGAGTTGTGTTTAGCTGATTGGTGTTGTTGGTTTTTATGTATGTTTTGTTTGTGGAGAGGGAAGTTGACTTTGGTGAAGAGAGACCAAGGAAGGAAGCGGGGAAGTTTGACTCTTCTGAGTTGGGAATTAGGACTTGAATTGATGAAGAAGATTTGTTGTCAAGGTGAATTTTTGGGTGTGTTAAAAGGAGGTTTTTTATGATACAACCTGGTAATAAAAATTCTCCAATTCTAAGGTTATATATATAAGGTTTTTTTATTCTTGCTAAACAGTAAACAGTATTTGGCTGTTGTTGTTGCTATTAGAGCTTTTTGTATTATTATTATTACGGAGTATAAATCAGACTATGGTTTTCTATTGGTTGAGTGACTGTGTTCAACACTTCCAAAGTTCCAAGTCTTGCACCAAAAAAGGAAAATAAAAAGGCATGGAAGTCTCGACGTGGTGGTAGCTTCCTTCTGATTGGCCCTTTGGAAAAGTACAAAGAAAAACCTCAATTCAAGTTAGAAGTATGGTAAATCGACAAAAAATTTGATTTTTGGGATTACTAAATACAAATGCAAATTACTAAATAAAATAACCCTTTTAAAACTTTTATAAAATGGAAAAAGTTTAACATTTTCTTACTTTTTGTCCATCAATCCCCTCTTAGGCACATTCTTTAGGGAGTTATATACTCCCCTATATTTTATACTCCCCCTTGGTAAAAAAATAAATTATAATACCCAATTTATACAAAATACTCATTTTCCACTCTCTCTCCTCACAAACCCCACTCTCTCACCATTATCACCCAACAAACTCCGGCCACCGCCACAACCTCCGGCCGCCGTCATACCGACGACACCATACACCGCCATATACTACCCCTCTCCGTCCAATCGAAACCCCAACACCTCTCTCTCTCATATCCATAAACCCAATCTCATCACCCATAACCACCACACTCTCTCTCCACATTCACACCCACAACACCCATCACACCCCATTTTCCTTGGCATCATTCCACCACCATCTATCACCGACGACAACATAGTTCGTGTCTACCTTCAACCACTAAAATCCAATTCGTGACTATGAGTTTCATTTTGTGACCCCATAAGCACATTTTGTTACCCCCGTGTTTTAGACCGTGATTCCTTGAGCGTGTTTTGTGATCCCCTCAACAATAATCTGTGACCATGTGAGCGCAATTTGTGACCCCCTTTTTGTGACCTCTCTTTGTCGACCTTAATGCATTTTGTGACCCCTCGAACATTCATCTGTGACCCCCCAATCATTCTTCTGTGACCCCTGTTTTTTAAACCCGTGACATCATAAACTCAATTTGTAACCTTCTAACTTCGTGGCCCTTAATATGTATTTGTGACTAATATTTGATGAGAAATAATGG